>JAVJIF010011288.1:0-123346 GCA_038442645.1 Agave tequilana
AAAACTAAGATGGATGAATGATGCAACGATCTCCCAAAACAAGACTAAGAGCCGAATACCCGTGAGAGGTTCGGAACTCCTTCCTCCCAATTCCCCTTGAATGGGTTAGAGGTGCGCAATGCAACCTTGTTGTATGAGAATTGATCGAACAAAGTATGAATAAAATGCAATGATGAAATGCACACAAGATATCACAAGTATTACAAGCTTGAAGTAATAGCACAAGGAAGGAAACAAGATCACAAGCAAGTAATTAAAAGCAATAGAGTGCAATAGAAAATTAAAAGCAAATGGAGAGCAAGAGCAAAAGACAATCGCAAACACAGTATTTGTTTCGAGGTTCGAGCCACCGCTTTACTCCCCGCCTTCACCTCCGTGAAGGGGTTTCCACTATCCACCGAGGACGATTACAATTGCCTACCGAAGACCCGAGCACCGAGCTCCACAACTTACAAAACATCTACCGAAGAGGTGTCTCCACAAGATGAAGAAGATCACAAGTCACCAAAGTGATCACAACTTAATCACTTAAACTCTTTTACAATGTCTCACTCTTTTACAATTTCCTTATAGAATGAGTAAAGGAATTTTGGCTCTATGGAGTGTAGTGAGAAAAACTCAGTTGTGAATTGATATTGGCTAACAATCACAACTGAAAACTAGCTCAAGAAAGTATTGGAAATGAAGAGCTTAAAACACTTTTCTTCTCTTTTGAAAAACTTGAAAAACTTAAGGCTTTTTCTTAGTATTTATAAGAGAGTCTTCTCCTCTATTTATAGGGAGAGAAATGGTTTAAACATTTTATTTAGACCTTATTTGCTCTGAAAACAAACTGGAAAACCCTGTAAAAGTCTGCCAAAAAGCAGATCAAAAAACAGATTTCAGAATTGCACAAAAGGGAAAGAACCGTTGGGCAGCAGCAGCTTGGCGGTCGATCGCGCCGGTCGACCGCCAGCTCAGTTGGCAAAGAGCCGTTGGCTCCGGTCGACCGGTCGGTCGACCGTCCCAAAAGACAGAGCACAGCTCTCTTCTGCGGTCGACCAGACCGGTCGACCCAGAAAACCCGAGAGTGGCTTCTTACAGTCGGTCGACCCATGCGGTCGACCGACAGACGTGCACAAACGTGCACGTCCTGGGACTGGCGCCGTCGGCCGGTCAGCCTGAAACAGGAAAAATCAGTATTTTTTTTGAGTTAGAAAAATTTGTAAAATTTTTTGGGTTTGAACAAACTTAAGTAACATGCTAGTAGGAGTATATAAACTGATCTAAACATGATATTTATTTTGTAAAACTTAGGGTCATGTAAATATCTACTAGGCATAAACCAATTTTAAAACATGAAAACTTAAATACAAGACTCACATTTTAACAAAACCAAATTGTGTATGTGTATCCTAGAGCCAATATCCAACACTCAAACTTTAACATTCTAATTCTTACATTGGTTCTAAGTACTACAAGCTCTTCAAGGGGGCTTTTCACCATCAAGGTCTTCAACACTTGAGTCTTGAGCCCACTTTGAGTTGACTTGAGTCCAAACACTTTCTTTTAGGGGTGTAAACCTTTTAGTAGAGTTAGAACCCTGAAACACACTTAAACAATAAACAATATTAGTACAAATAACTAATATGTCTTGTAATCATCAAAACACACTAAACAAGGGTGATTGTAACCTTGGGCCAACAATCTCCCCCTTTTTGATGATGACAAACATATAGGTTATTTAAACAAAAATGGAAGAAGAGCTTGGAAAGCTCCCCCTCAAATAATGCTATGTATCAAAAATGTCAATGAAGAGCTAAATACATAAGGCATTGAAAAACACATAAGGCATTGAAACACATAGTTTTATCAAAAACTCAAATGCATCAAAAAATACATAATAACAAACAAAATAAAAACAAACAAAACAACAAACAAACTCAATACTTTTCTCCCCCTTTTTGTCATACATCAAAAAGGGTTAAACAAACAAAATAAAAGAAATTTTTCTTTAAAAATCCATAATGCAAACATTCAACTCACCACAAATAAATAAAAATCTAGCATAATCTAGAGGTTTAGTAAAATATCGGCAAGTTGAAAATCGGTAGAAACATAATCAATATCAATATCACCTTTCTCATAATGATCTCTAAGAAAGTGATACCTAATGTCAATGTGTTTGGTTTTACTATGTTGATTTGCATTCTTTGTCATGTGAATAGTACTAGTATTATCACAAATATTTTAACATGATCAAAGTGTAAATCATAATCAAGGAGAGTATGTTTTATCCAAAGAACTTGTGCACAACAGGCTCCGGCTGCAACATACTCCGCCTCGGCGGTTTGAAAGGGCTACCGAATTTTGCTTTTTAGAAGACCAAGATACAAGACAATTACCTAAGAATCGACATGTTCCACTTGTGCTCTTCCTATCTACCCTACAACCCACATAGTCGGCATCCGAAAACTCGTCATTGAAAATTGGCCAGTTTTCGGATACCACAAACCCATTTCAATAGTGCCCTTAAGGTATCTAATTATGCGTTTAACCGCAATTATGTGAGACTCTTTAGGACAAGATTGAAAACGTACACAGACAAACAGAAAACATGATATCCGCCTACTAGCCGTCAAATACAATAAACTACCTATCATGCTACGATAAACTTTAATGTCTACACTTTTACCTTGTTCATCCTTGTCAAGCTTAGTAGTTGTTGCCATGGGAGTTTTGCTTACTTTAGATCCTTCAAGCCCGAACCTTTTGATGAGTTTCTTTGTGTACTTGGCTTGATTGATGAAGATCCCATCCGTCCTTTGCTTGATTTGGAGTCCAAGGAAATAGTTGAGCTCCCCCATCATAGACATTTCAAATTCATCCTTCATGCATGATTCAAAAGCTTGACAAAGAGATTCATTAGTAGAACCAAAAATAATGTCATCAACATAATATTTGCACAATAAGAATATCTTTTTCTACATGTTTTGTAAACAAAGTTGTGTCAATTTTACCTTTCTTAAAACCATTTGAAATCAAAAATGAGAAAGTCTTTCATACCAAGCCTAGGGCTTGTTTTAACCATAAAGAGCTTTATCTAATTTAACACAAAATCTGGATATGTAGGATCAACAACCCGGGGGGTTGTTCAACATACACCTCCTCTTCAATAAAACCATTTAGAAAAGCACTTTTAACATCCATTTGAAACAATTTAAAATCTTTATATGAGGCAAATGCTAGTGTCATCCGTATGGCTTTAAGCCGTGCTACGGGTGCAAAGGTTTCTTCAAAATCGATTCCTTCGATTTGAGTGTAACCTTGGGCAACTAACCTAGCTTTATTCCTAACAACGTTACCCGATTCATCCAACTTGTTCTTAAAGATCCACTTAGTACCAATTGTTGGTCTATCGTGGGGCCTAGGAACAAGGTGCCAAACTTGGTTGCGCTCAAATTGATTGAGTTCCTCTTGCATGGCTAGCAACCAATATGAATCGGCCTCGGCTTCGAGGACGTTCTTGGGTTCAACATGAGAAATAAATGCATAATGTCCACAATAATCATGAAGTTTAGAGTGAGTGGTTACCCCTTTTGATACTTCACCTATGACGAGGTCCTTGGGATGATGAGAATTGTATCTCCAATCCTTTGGAAGTTGTTGAGTGGGCTCCACTTCAATTGATTGAATTTCATGTCCTTGGGCCTCTTCTACTTTAGCTTCACTTCCTTCATCATCCTTTGGCTTGTCTCCCATAGTAGGTGTATCTTCCAAGGTCACTTTCTCCAAGTCTTCATCCAAAGCATCTATTTCTACAACATTCTTAACAAACAAGTTAGATTCTTCAAACTTAACGTGTATAGATTCCTCAATAGTCAAAGATGATTTATTGAAGATTCTATAAGCCTTACTTGTATTAGAATACCCAACAAAATTGCCTCATAAGCTTTAGCATCAAATTTTCCTAAATTATCTTTTGTATTTAAAACAAAACATTTGCATCCAAAAACCTTGAAATATGAAACATTTGGTTTTCTAGAAAAGTACATTTCAAAAGAAGTCTTTGAAGTATTTTTACACAAGAAAACACGATTTGATATATAGCATGATGTATTTACGGCCTCGGCCCACAAATAATGTGGTAGACCATATTCACTTAGCATTGTCCTAGCCATCTCTTGTAAAGTACGATTTTTCCTTTCAACTACTCCATTTTGTTGTGGAGTTCTAGGACAAGAAAGTTCATGCTTAATTCCATGTTCTTCACAAAAAGTGGTAAAGGGTAGGTTAATGAATTCACCTCCTCTATCACTTCTTATTCTTAAAATTGAAACATCTTTTTCTTTTTCAACTCTTTTCTTAAAAGTTTGGAAATATGAAAATGCTTGATTTTTGTGTTCAAGAAAGAAAACCCAAGTAAACCGTGAAAAGTCATCAACCAAAACAAATGCAAATCTATTCCCACTTAGACTTTTGGTTTGTGTAGGGCCAAATAGATCCATATGGATTAACTCCAAAGGACGTGATGTCATGATATCCTTAATTGACTTGAAAAAGACTTAGTTTGTTTCCCAAATTGACATGCGTCACAAACTCGGTCCTTTTCAAAACTCAAACAAGGAATACCTTTCACCATTTCCTTTGTGTTTAACCTAGATATGTGGTCAAATGAAATATGGCCTAATCTTCTATGCCACAACCAAGAGTCGTCATCGAGGGCTTTTAAACAAGTAATATTACAAACATATTAGACATATCTATCATATAAACATTACTTTCACGAAAACCGGAAAACACACAAGTATTAGAAATTCTATCAATTACTTTACAAACTACATGATCAAAAACAACATCAAAACCTTTATCACAAAGTTGACTAACACTCAAGAGGTTATGCTTGAGTCCATCAACTAAAACTACATTTTCAATTAAAGGGATGTGCCGAGTTTCACATTACCAATACCGATGATTTTACCCTTGGGATCATCTCCGAAGGTGACGGTGCCACCTTCATGGTATCTTGATAGGGTTGCAAAGTTGTTGATGTCCCAAGTCATGTGCCTTGAGCAACCACTATCAAGATACCACAATCCTCTACGTCGTTGGGCTTTGGAAGGTACCTATATCATTTAACAAATTGTTGACTTTGGTACCCAAATTTTCTTAGGTCCTTGAAAGTTAGTGTTTCGAACCCATACATTATGATAAGATGCACTTAGTCTATCATAGCAAAAATTGGCTAAGTGTCCTTTCCGCCCACAATGTGAACATGAGAACACTCTTCCATACATGAATGCATGATGTGTGTGTGAAGTGTGAGCATGCTTTGGGGGTTTGCCACGATGTAAAGGTTGTGTGGTATGAACATGAGCATGAGCATGGTGAACATTTTTCTTAGGGGCTTGTTTCTTAGGAAACATGGCCTCTATCTTCTTCTTATCAAACTCACAATTTTTTAAAACAATTCCCAATGAGTCTATTCTTTCTTTAAGCATGGTAATCTCATTAGAATCAATTTGTGGAGACTTGCCTTTACAAGAAATCTTATACTTGTCAAAATCTTTTTGAGTGGAAACAAGAGTTGAAAGTAATTCATCCTTTTCTTTAGAAATAGTAAAGACTTGAAGATTAAGAGATTCATTTTCCTTTTCATTTTTAAATACTTTTTCTTAAGAAAATCATAGTTATGTGATAATTCTACAAAAGCTTCTCCTAGTTCATCCATGGAAAGTTCATCATTAGGAGAAGTGAAAGGGGTTACCTTGCTTGTGCTTTCATTAGCCATGAAGCACATGTTGGCAGTATCAATCTCCTCCTCGGATTCGCTCTCGGAATCCCAATAGCTTTCATTGCCTTCTTCTTGTGAGGCTTCTTTGAGGTGGAGGGCTTCACTTTATCCGGACACTCCACCACTATGTGTCCCGGTCTTTGGCAATTAAAGCAAATGATCTTTCTTTCTTCTTTGCCTCCTTGCCATCTCTTCCTTCCTTGAAATTTAGCCTTGTTGCATCCTCCGGACGTTCTTCACAAGAAGTGAGAGCTCTTCGTCATTTTCTTCTTCATCGTCTTCGTCGGAGTGTGTGGATTGACTTTTGAAGGCTATTGTCTTCTTCTTGGAAGGAGCCATGTCCTCCCTCACTTTCCTCTCCATCTCATGGGTTTTGAGGTTCCCAATGAGACCAATCAATTCCATCTCTTCCTTGTCATTGAGTTCCTTCAAGGTTGTTGCTTTTACTTCCCATGAAGGGGGAAGAGCCCGGATGATCTTTCTAACTCTTTGATCATTATCAATAGCATCACCTAGAGAAGAAAGTCCATTAGTAATCTTTGTAAATCTTGTAACCATATCATCTATGGTTTCATTTTCTTGCATGCAAAAATTCTCATATTGGGACCGAAGAAGGTCAATCTTAGCCCTCTTCACTTGTGAGGTCCCTTCATGTGTAACTAGCAAATGTGTCCAAATTTCATATGCGGACTTGCAATGAATTACTCTAGCTATGTCATCATCATTAAGGGCTTGAAGAAGTGCATAGTGAGCCCTAGCATTGGCATCAAATTCTTTGGTCTCTATTTCGGACCAAGTGGATTCATCACCGGGGGGTGCACTAAAGGGTTTGGTCACGGCCTTTGCAACTCGACTACCTAGAGATTGTAAGAAAATGGTCATCTTAACCTTCCATATGGGAAAGTTAAGTCCATCAAACTTAGGAGGGGTTTTAATTCCATCGGCCATTTTTACTAAGTGAGTATGAATGAAATGATTAGCAAAATTAGGATCTCTCTAAGGTTGTTAAGCCAAATCCTAGAGTCCAAGCTCTGATACCAATTGAAAAACACCTAGAGGAGGGGTGAATAGGTGTAATTGTAATCTAATGATTCTTTTTAAAACTAAGATTGATGAATGATGCAACGATCTCCCAAAACAAGACTAAGAGCCGAATACCCCGTGAGAGGTTCTGAACTCCTTCCTCCCAATTCCCCTTGAATGGGTTAGAGGTGCGCAATGCAACCTTGTTGTATGAGAATTGATCGAACAAAGTATGAATAAAATGCAATGATGAAATGCACACAAGATATCACATGTATTACAAGCTTGAAGTAATAGCACAAGGAAGGAAACAAGATCACAAGCAAGTAATTAATAGCAATAGAGTGCAATAGAAAATTAAAAGCAAAATGGAGAGCAAGAGCAAAAGACAATCGCAAACACAAGTATTTGTTTCGAGATTCGAGCCACCGCTCTACTCAACGCCTTCACCTCCGTGAAGGGTTTTCACTATCCACCGAGGACGATTACAATGGCCTACCGAAGACCCGAGCACCGAGCTCCACAACTTACAAAACCTCTACCGAAGAGGTGTCTCCACAAGATGAAGAAGATCACAAGTCACCAAAGTGATCACAACTTGATCACTTAAACTCTTTTACAATGTCTCACTCTTTTACAATTTCCTTATAGAATGAGTAAAGGAATTTTGGCTCTATGGAGTGTAGTGAGAAAACTCAGTTGTGAATTGATATTGGCTAACAATCACAACTGAAAACTAGCTCAAGAAAGTATTGGAAATGAAGAGCTTAAAACACTTTTCTTCTCTTTTGAAAAACTTGAAAAACTTAAGGCTTTTTCTTAGTATTTAGTAAGAGAGTCTTCTCCTCTATTTATAGGGAGAGAAATGGTTTAAAACATTTTATTTAGACCTTATTTGCTCTGAAAACAAACCGGAAAACCCTGTAAAAGTTTGCCAAAAAGCAGATCAAAAAACAGATTTCAGAATTGCACAAAAGAGGAAAGAGCCGTTGGGCAGCAGCAGGCTTGGCGGTCGACCGCGCCGGTCGACCGCCAGCTCAGCTGGCAAAGAGCCGTTGGCTCCGGTCGACCGTCGGGTCGACCGTCCCAAAAGACAGAGCACTGCTCTCTTCTGCGGTCGACCGGACCGGTCGACCCAGAAAACCCGAGAGTGGCTGCTTACAGTCGGTCGACCCATGCGGTCGACCGACAGACGTGCACAAACGTGCACGTCCTGGGACTGGCGCCGGTCGACCGGGCCGGTCGGCCGGTCAGCCTGAAAAAGGAAAAATCAGTATTTTTTTGAGTTAGAAAAATTTGTAAAATAGTTTTGGGTTTGAACAAACTTAAGTAACATGCTAGTAGGAGTATATAAACATGATCTAAACATGATATTTATTTTGTAAAACTTAGGGTCATGTAAATATCTACTAAGGCATGAAACCAATTTTAAAACATGAAAACTTAAATACAAGACTCACATTTTAACAAAACCAAATTGTGTATGTGTATCCTAGAGCCAATATCCAACACTCAAACTTTAACATTCTAATTCTTACATTGGTTCTAAGTACTACAAGCTCTTCAAGGGGGCTTTTCACCATCAAGGTCTTCAACACTTGAGTCTTGAGCCCACTTTGAGTTGACTTGAGTCCAAAACACTTTCTTTTAGGGTGTAAACCTTTTAGTAGAGTTAGAACCCTGAAACACACTTAAACAATAAACAATATTAGTACAAATAAATAATATGTTTTGTAATCATCAAAACACACTAAACAAGGGTGATTGTAACCTTGGGCCAACAATTCTTAGGCCAAAGCACCTAGCTAATCAATAATTAGATTTGTTTATATATATATAGTTTTTTATAAGGCATAAGAATCTTTGTTTTTGAACCCTAAGTGTGTAAGTGTATGAAGTGTGCATATTTCATCAAGGTAAAGATCAAGACTAAATTACTTTAACAAATTTGAAAGCACACCTAGAGGGGGGGTGAATAGGTGTACGTGCTAATCTAGTGAACTAAATGCGCTAAATGCGGAAGCTAATGCAAATTTTGCAACACACTTAATACAATCAACAAGTGTAGCCGAATTCCCCGTGAAGGGCTCTGGACTAACTCCTCTTGATTCCCCTAGATATGGGTTGAGGTGCTATGTGAAGCTCTTGTTGATTAAGTATAAGTGAGGCACACACAAACAACCAAGCATATAAGATGATATATCAATATGAATCAATGCAAGGCACAACACAAGTATGAATGATATGAATGAAAGAAATGATGCTTTGCACAATATAAAGAGAGAGAGGGTTGAGAGACAATGGGCCAAGATATGTTTTGAGGTTCGAGCCCCTAGCTCTACATCTCCGCCTACACCACCGTGTAGGATTTCCAATCCACTATCTCCCACCGAGGGAACCTCTACCAAAGAGGATTTTTTACAACAATGGAGTACCGAACTCCTCTCTCAAACAACCACCTCACAACCGAGGGGTAGGCCCGTAGCCAATACAACAACCAACACCTCTACCGAAGAGGGTTTACAAACCAAACTCCACCTCTCACAAGAGGGAGCAAACTAATCACCCGATCAACCTCTACCAAAGAGGGATACAAGAAGAATAAGGGTGTACAACTTAGAGGCTTAGCAACCTCAAACAATTCTCTCTTTTTCTCTTTTCCACAAAAACAAGATCCTAATAGAATAGGATAGGTGATAGCTCAAGTGTGGAATCAAGGTGTTTTTGGAAACAAGCAACAAAGAAAAACTACTTGGGAAATCTCTTGTAGATGATAGAAAATGAAAACCAATACAATATCCCAAAACCTAGTTTTTTTTGATTTTCTAAAAACCCAAAACAATAAAGATGAAATCATTTTGGCACTAAAACACTTTTGAAAACTTGTTTAAAACACTTAAAAGGTCTGGAAATTTTGCTCTCAAAATCTTAGAGAAAACAGCCCAAGAGTTGGGGTATTTATAGCCCCCAAACAAAACTAGCCGTTAGGCTGATGTGGCAGCCTGACAGGCTTGGCGGTCGACCGCCCAGTCGACCGCCAACGGTCATAAATATGACCGTTGGACAAGCCCGGTCGACCGCCCGGTCGACCCAAATAAACAGAGAGCACTGCTCTCAGTCCCGGTCGACCGAGATTGTGTCTGCCAGACGTGCACAAGTCTGTGCACGTCGGTCGACCCCAAGGGTCGACCGCCCATGGTGCGGTCGACCCTTCCGGTCGACCGACCTAGCCTGTCAGTCACAAATCTGGGTCTGAAACACTTGTTAAAAATATTTTAGAATTTTTTTTATCTCTTTCAAAATTACCATAAAAATTGTTTTATCATTTTACGTTGATAAACAAACTTGTGATAAAAATTTCAAGACATATATCAATCATATCAATTCATTTTCGAGTCTTGCAAATGTTATCAAAACCAACACTTGTATTTTTATCAAACTTGGTTTTTCCAAAACATGAATAGGATAGTCAAAATAAGTTTGTCTAGCAAGTTTAAAGCATGTATGTATATCTAGAACATGTCTAATATACATAAGAATAAAGTAAACTTGTTTTGATCTACTATTCATGAAAACCAAATCCAAACCATGAAGCGTGTGTGTCTGTGCACTTGAGCATATCAACTATACTAAGCTTTACAAATGGATCTAAAACACACTCTAAACTATGGATACCTAAGTCTTCTTGATGATCTTCATCTTCAAGGTGACTCGGTCCAAACTCCGTGATCCATGAGCTAGGCAAGGTATGATCTTGATGCTTTGGCCCTGGAATCACCATGAAAAGCTTCTAAACTCCTTTGTTGAAGCTAATCACCAACTAATATCTTGATTAAAGATCTGTAACTAAAATCACAAGATTATTAGCAAACATAACTACATGAGTTAATCATCATCAAAACTTAGAGTGGAAGGCCTTTGGGCCAACAATCTCCCCCTTTTTGATGATGACAAAACTCATGGAGTTATATATGCATGGATTAAAGTTAAGCTTCAAAGAAGCTCCCCCTTAACTCATGCATAAAACAAATAAACATAAATGTGCATGAATGACAATGCATAAACAAGATACTCTAGATACCAAATGAAATATTCAAAACAAAACATGCTCTAGATACCAATTAACATTAAACTATATTAAACTTAATATATGCAAAAACATAAATATGCATATATACTCAAACAAACTCGAAATCTTTCTCCCCCTTTTTGTCACTCATCAACAAAGGGGTAAACAATCAAAACAATAAAATGAGGGGTAAAAATCTTTCTCCCCCTTTTTGTCAATCAAAACAATAAAAACAATGTTCTCCCCCTTTTTGTCTAAAACAAAAACAAAGTCAATAAGGGGTTACAATCAATTAAGATACCAAAGAATTAGATATGACAAATTAGCATCTTGATATCAATTGAAAGTAAACAAAAATCAATAAATGATATATGCTATATACATTCATGAAGGGGAAGACGCTAAGTTAGCTTCCCTACACATATGCATTACATGAAAGAGGGATGTTAAGCCCTAATTCACATAACACACATTATGTAATGCATAAGAGGAGATGTGAAGCTCCCCCTACACACGTGTACCACATAAAGAAGAGATGTTAAGCTCTTCAATATAAGATACACTCATCATGAATCTATATGTAGAAGAGATGTTAAGCTCTCCTTGCATATAGTCAATATAAATAAAAACTTTTGTATTTTACTTTAACAAAATTTTTAGATACCAATTTTAAAACACAAGACATCTTGATATCAAAAGATAGTATTATTTTTTAAGCCAAATAAACAATTGAGATGACTATTTTCTATCATAAAGTAAGGGAGTGGAAATACAAGTATCAATTGAAATATGAAAAACGAATTTTCTCCCCCTTTATGAAATACCAACAAAAACTATGCGTAGGCTTGAAATAAGATACCAATTGAAAACTAAATCAATTGAAATAAAGTTGAAGCTCAAGCTCTAGCATAAACAAGATTTGTGCTCAAGATATAGAAATATAATAGCACAAATAAAACAAGTATATGTGTATGAAATAGAATGAGTATCAATCACCAATAGCTGATACCAATTGAAAATATACATACACAATAAACATATGAGTATACAAAAAGATCAAAATGATACCAATTGAAATAGTTCAATGATATCAATTGACATAACAACAATAGCATGTGTATACCTCATAACACAACGAAGAAAACGAACTAGTTAAAATGAAAAGTTTTGTTAACTAGTACGAAATCCTTCAAGCAAGGAATAAAACAAAAAAGATTTTCATAAAATATAAAATCCACATGATAATCAACACTCTAATTCAATTAGGCATAAATATAACTCATGAAAACAAAACATGAGTAAATATAGAAAGTGAGTGTACAAATAAAGTTTGAATATCATAATCATGAAAATTTTTCATTAAGCTCAATTATTCCTTAAACATGAAAACATAAAAATCATCTAAACTATTTAATCTTCAAGGTATATGTATGTCTAATACAAACTAAAGTATACATACATATCAAAAACACAACGAGTCCACAAAATATATGCATTAAGGCACGTGGCTCAAAAAGGATAAACATGTATATCTAATAGTTTGGACAAGATAGACATATACATGAAGTCAAACAATTAAATACAAAATCAAGAAAAACTAAATCTTCACCAAAACAAATTTCATTTCAAGGTATATGTATGAATTGTCAACACAATAAGTATACATACATATCCCAAAACACAATTGAGTCCATATATAGATTTGCATGAAAGGCAAATGACTCAAGGGGTATACATGTATATCTTAAAGTTTGGCAATACAAACATATACATGAAGTGAAAACTCATAAAACAAATCCAAAAATAGGAATACAAGTTTAAAAATGTATGAATCATCAAAACTAGACTATACTAGCACATCTAATGGTTCAAATAAGCAATCAAGCCCAAACATATATAGATTTATTTGTGGCCCACTATATGCACAAGTATAAATCCTAGTCTTAATGAAAACTAACATCTAAACAAGTAATCTTAACATGAAGCATCAAAACACAATATAAAAATCATCATGATAAAACTAAAATATGATTACTATGTAAATTCACATGTATTAGATTCATGATGTACATCATAGCTTAAACAAAAGTGAGAACACTAAGTATGGGTTCACATAAGCATGTGTGTCTCAAATACCATACATGTATGTCAAGGATCTAATAAACATGGTATTTACATACTAATCCATAGACATCAAAAACATGCTATAAACAATGAAATGGAAAGCATGTAAACAATAAATGGGAGTAAAGGATTGTTATCAAAACCGAAGAAGCAACTCTCCTTGTCTCCAAAACATGGTGGTCCTCTCCACCAAATCTTCCCTTGAAAGTGATGCATCCAAAATGTTTTCTTTAAGTCCGGAACGCATCCACTCCAAGGTACGGCTACTCTCACGTCAAGTGAGAGCCCACACCTACATCATAAACAATAGGAGGGGTGGTCTTTGGTACCCATACTCTTTTGGGTCCATGGGGGTTAGTACCTTCTCTAACCCAAACAAAATTCTTTGCTAAATTTACATTATGCAATCTATCAAAGCAAAATTTAGCAAGGTGGCCCTTACGTCCACAATGTGTACAAGTGTACACATGAGCATACGTGTGATGGTGTCCATGAGGAGCATGTGTATGCCGTGGAGGGTGTGCATGCATAAAGGATGGAACTTGTTTCTTTCGAACCAAGGTTTCCAAATGAGAGTGGTTCATGGCACATTGGCTCATAGTGGAGCCCAAACAATCTACTCTCTTCTTTAACATACAAATATCATCATTAATCTTAGAAGAAGAGGTACATGCATTAGGTAGAGTAGATGAAGAAGCTACGCTAGCATGACAAACATGTGCATCCATCTTATTTTGCAAAACAATGTTTTTCTTTAAACAAACATTTAAATCATTTGAAATTGAAATAATCTTATTTTTCAAAGCAACATTCTCCTTTAAAACAAAATCAATTTTTGAAGACAACTTTTCATTTTTCTTCAAAATAACATGGCAATCATTTTTAGATTTTAAAAAATCATTTTCTTTTAGTGCAAGGTCTAATTGAGATCTTAATGAATCCCTTTCATTATAGACCTCAACCTTCTCTTGCAAAACATTGTTAAGTCTAGAATGCAAACTCTTATTTTCTTGTTCAATTCCTAGACTTTTCTTTTTCAACAAATTATATTTTTCAATTAGTTTTTCACAAACAATTGATAGTTCTTCATTCAAAGCATGGGGATCAACATAATCATTTGGAGAACTAGCACAGTCATCATTATCTAGTTGAGATTCCAAATGTACCTCAAGGGAGTCATTCCCTTGGACCATCAAGCATTGTTAGTCGGATTCTCCACTAGACTCCTCTTCTTGGATTTGTACTTGAAGCTCGGAGGTGGTGGTGGTTGTCAACTTGTTCCATACTACAAAAGCGGAATCAAAGTTAGAAACACACAAAAGATAATCTTTAGGTAATGTGCTTCTAATGGCCTCTAGGGCTTGTGCATTGGCCCCTATTGCTTGCGATCTCCAAGATAGCATTTCTTGGTGGCCGCAAGAAAGACATGCAAACCTAGGGTCTTTAGGTACATGGACATCCTATACTTCCAAACAACAATGTTGGAAGGGTCAAAGCTAGGTGGGGTCATGAAGTCCATGGCAAACTATATGAGTGTGCAAACAAGCAAATGCAAACAATAGACTAGCAATCAAATGGACTCACTCCTAGGATGTTAAGCCTAATATCAGGAGCACTAGCTCTGATACCAATTGAAAGCACACCTAGAGGGGGGGTGAATAGGTGTACGTGCTAATCTAGTGAACTAAATGCGCTAAATGCGGAAGCTAATGCAAATTTTGCAACACACTTAATACAATCAACAAGTGTAGCCGAATTTCCCGTGAAGGGCTCTGGACTAACTCCTCTTGATTCCCCTAGATATGGGTTGAGGTGCTATGTGAAGCTCTTGTTGATTAAGTATAAGTGAGGCACACACAAACAACCAAGCATATAAGATGATATATCAATATGAATCAATGCAAGGCACAACACAAGTATGAATGATATGAATGAAAGAAATGATGCTTTGCACAATATAAAGAGAGAGAGGGTTGAGAGACAATGGATCAAACGCAAAGGCCAAGATATGTTTCGAGGTTCGAGCCCCTAGCTCTACATCCCCGCCTACACCACCGTGTAGGATTTCCAATCCACTATCTCCCACCGAGGGAACCTCTACCAAAGAGGATTTGTTACAACAATGGGTACCGAACTCCTCTCTCAAACAACCACCTCACAACCGAGGGGTAGGCCCGTAGCTAATACAACAACCAACACCTCTACCGAAGAGGGTTTATAAACCAAACTCCACCTCTCACAGGAGGGAGCAAACCAATCACCCGATCAACATCTACCAAAGAGGGATACAAGAAGAATAAGGGTGTACAACTTAGAGGCTTAGCAACCTCAAACAATTCTCTCTTTTTCTCTTTTCCACAAAAACAAGATCCTAATAGAATAGGATAGGTGATAGCTCAAGTGTGGAATCAAGGTGTTTTTGGAAACAAGCAATAAAGAAAAACTACTTGGAAAATCTCTTGTAGATGATAGAAAATGAAAACCAATACAATATCCCAAAAACCTATTTTTCTTTGATTTTCCAAAAACCCAAAACAATAAAGATGAAATCTTTTTGGCACTAAAACACTTTTGAAAACTTGTTTAAAATACTTAAAAGGTCTGGAATTTTGCTCTCAAAATCTTAGAGAAAACAGCCCAAGAGTTGGGGTATTTATAGCCCCCAAACAAAACTAGCCGTTAGGCTGATGTGGCAGCCTGACAGGCTTGGCGGTCGACCGCCCGTTCGACCGCCAACGGTCATAAATATGACCGTTGGACAAACCCGGTCGACCGCCCGGTCGACCCAAACAAACAGAGAGCACTGCTCTCAGTCCCGGTCGACCGCCCGGTCGACCGAGATTGTGTCTGCCAGGCGTGCACAAGTCTGTGCACGTCGGTCGACCCCAAGGGTCGACCGGCCCATGGTATGGTCGACCCTTCCGGTCGACCGACCTAGCCTGTCAGTCACAAATCTGGGTCTGAAATACTTGTTAAAAATATTTTAGAAAATCTTTTATCTCTTTTAAAATTACCATAAAAATTGTTTTATCATTTTACGTTGATAAACAAACTTGTGATAAAAATTTCAAGACATATATCAATCATATCAATTCATTTTCGAGTCTTGCAAATGTTATCAAAACCAATACTTGTATTTTTATCAAACTTGATTTTTCCAAAAAATGAATAGGATAGTCAAAATAAGTTTGTCTAGTAAGTTTAAAGCATGTATGTATATCTAGAACATATCTAATATACATAAGAATAGAGTAAACTTGTTTTGATCTACTATTCATGAAAACCAAATCCAAACCATGAAGCGTGTGTGTCTGTGCACTTGAGCATATCAACTATACTAAGCTTTACAAATGGATCTAAAACACACTCTAAACTATGGATACCTAAGTCTTCTTGATGATCTTCATCTTCAAGGCGACTCGGTCAAAACTCCGTGATCCATGAGCTAGGCAAGGTATGATCTTGATGCTTTGGCCCTGGAATCACCATGAAAAGCTTCTAAACTCCTTTGTTGAAGCTAATCACCAACTAATATCTTGATTCAAGATCTGTAACTAAAATCACAAGATTATTAGCAAACATAACTACATGAGTTAATCATCATCAAAACTTAGAGTGGAAGGCCTTTGGGCCAACAAAATTCTCTTCCTAACTCTATAAATCAAACAAATAATCTTATTTTGACCAAGTATAAGAAATCCTAATTTGGATTTTCCTATTCCTTAAAATTAACTTAATTTCTTACAAAAATAAGTCAAATATTGTTTCTATTTTTCAAAAAGTTTTTAAAAGTAAAGAAAAATGTTAATTTTATTTTTTTTAAGAAAAAGAAAAGTTATGTTAGACCCTCCCCCACACCTATCTCATGCATTGTCCTTAATGTATGAATTAATGCATAGATGCATGAAAAAGAAGAAAGGGAAGGAAAAGGTTACCTTAAGGTGGTGGTTCCGGTGGTGATCTGATTGGTCCACAAAAAGCGGCCCAATCAACTTTTCTTGGGGCTCGGAGGAACCCACCAACAATTTCACTAATATAACCCACTAAAAAGATGTGTCCATGAAGGATTTTTATTAAAAATTTAACCCTATCTAATTTCCAAATTCCATAACTAATTTCGGAGTCAAATTTGTCAACCACCTCGTCCCAGAATGGAGTACGAAAAGATAGAATGATTGACTTGGACTCTGGAAGTACAGGAACTAATACCGACTCAGGAAGGTGACTTAAGTCAAGTAGAGGTTCAAGAGTCGAAATAGGTTCAGGAAGTGGGTCCAAGTCAAGAAATTGAAACTCTAGTCCACATGTATTTTCTAACAATGGGATGTGACTTAATGTTGGTGATTCAAGTTCAAAATTGATAGGTGTGGGAATCAAAACTGACTCTAAAATATTACTCAAGTTTGGTAACAAAACAGGAGTCAATATTGATTCAGAAAGGTGAACTAGATCACAGATTTGAGAATCTAGGTCACATATCTCATTGAGTTCAATATCATAAAAATGAGAACTTGCCAATTTGTCAATAGGATCTTCAAAAGTGTATAATTGGTCAAGTTCAATATGATCCTCAAAGATGGGTGATTCAATTTCATTATGAATTGGTATGGGATCCAATGTTGACTTCGAGAAAAGATCGAAATCAAGTGAAGATACCGGAGTCATAATCGAATCAGGAAGTAGAATTGAATCACTAAGTTGGGGTTCAGGATCATATTCATTTTCAAGTTCTATTTCAGGAAAAGGAAAACTTGCTAAACTGTCAATATCTTTTTCAAAATTTGGAGCTTGGGCAAGTTCAAATGGTTGTTCTGAAATGGAATCTTGATTTTTAAAAGTACATGACTCTTTGGCTCTAACAAAATGGTTAGGACATCAGAACTGGTCCAACGGTGAGAACGTAGAGATTCGACCATCATATCTATGTCACGATTACGAGCATTTTGAGCATGAGTCATGGCTTCTAGCATCTTTTCATAGTTGATGGGTTCATTGTCTTGTTGAAAAGATGAAGAGTTGTTTTGGAAGTGGTAGTGAAATTGTGAGTTCATCAGATTTTGTAATTGTTGTTTGGACTCACGCATACTCCTTTCCAAAATTGATGGTTTCCTATTTTGGATGGGTGGAACTGAGTATGAATCTTGAAAATATTGTGGACTAGGTGGAGAAGGAGGACAAGTTGGTTGATAATTATGCTCGGGGAAGGTGAATTCTCACTGACTCGGTGAAGAGTTGAAATTATTATGGACATTATAGTTATTAGATGGGGGACATGGTTTATATTAATTTGGATAAGACCAATCCGGCACACTAGGGTTGTTAAAGTCATTATATGCCGGGTTGGTAATATCCGAAAATGAACTCGGTGTGTAATATGGATTATTATTAAAGTTGAAAAAATTATTATTATAAGCCATATCACACAATAGAATACACACAAAAAAGAAAGAAAAGCAAACAAATAAACAAACAAGAAAGAAAAAATTCTAACCTAAGTTAGGGTAGACCTAGACCTAGACGACTCCTAACTGGTTAGACTGTCCACGGGAGGTTTAATGTAGACTTTGACCACAAGCTAATCAGCCAGGTCAGGGCAAGGTTGGTGGGAGGTTTTCCGTCAAAAGACGTTCCTTAATTAAATAACCACCAACCTTTGGGCTTTCGGCCCTTAATCCCTTTCCTAGACACTGATTTGGCAAGAGTCAAGTTCCAACACCTTTCCCCCTTAGGATAATCTCCTAATTGAGTCCGAGATGTCCCTAGGGCCAACGTCTACTCATTTTAAATTAGGCTTGGGTTAGTGAGTGCTTGGAATCTGATTTTTGGGCTAAGGAAGGGTGATTAAATCCCCACCTTATCTTGTTAATGGGTGGTGCCCTTAAAATGAATTTGTGCAAGTGTACAAGATAAATAAGATTCACTCGAAGCGATATAAATCAACCAAGAAGTGAGTCCTTTGCTAAATGCAATGCATACGTACCTTGCTCCAGCACTCTTCAACAGTAAAATAAAGGAATTGAAAAGACACGTGCCTAAGATGCAAACGTCTAATAAATTTTTTTAACTTTTTCAACAAAATTTTTACTGTTGGTTTATTAGCAGGTTTATGGTGATGGCATATAAGAAATAAAGATGCAGCAAGCTATGTTTTTGGCAAAGTAAGCAACCCTGCACAAAATCTATTAGTAGTCAACTTTTCTTTGCCGCGGATCCGCGGCTTTGGTCGCGCAAACGCGGCAAATCAGAGGGCCCTTGGTCTCTACTTTCTACAGCAGAGGCCCAAGACCACTTGTATGTCACTGCAACCTTAATTTCCTGCTTTGCGTGCCCTATAACCTGCAACAGAGAGGAAAATTCGTTTAGTTCTAAAAAATTTTCAATAAAAATTCAGATTTCAATAAAAACGTTACCCTCCCTGGCAACGGCGCCAAAATTTGATTGATGCTTAACCTGCACAAAAAATTCGGAATTATAGAACTTAAGAAAGGAGATGTGCAAGTGCTCAATTCTTCCGCTATAGCAAGTGGCTATGCGGGTCGTGATCCACAAGGAGGGTTTTGCGATAGAAGCGTTTACGTTCTTGTATTGAAATCGTTAAGAAAACAAAACGATAGTTCTTCTCTGTTTTTAAGTTAACAAAAAGAAAAAGAGTTAATAGTTAAAGTTAAGAAGAAAGTGAGAGATGAAGAAGGTGGAAAAAATCAGAAAATGGCGAAAGAAAGCGACTATGTACAAGTGAGTCGAAAGAGAATGATTTGGAAGAGGTGGTTGGTGATCTAAACTAAGAAAGAAAAGAAAGAAAGAAGAGTGACGAATACTTACCTAGATTGATTTATGACTTACTTGGAAACCTTTGCTTGTTCTACCTTTGCTTTGGAGGCGTTCAACGCATAGATCATAAGCTCGAGCTCAGTCCCTGTTCGCATTATATCATCAAGTCTAGCACAAGCATGAAGTGATACGTTTTGAGGAGGAGAACGTCTTCATGAACTATCGTTGGCACTCTCATAACATCGGTGTACTTGTGCTTTGGAATTCACTTGTAAACTCAACAAAAACAAACGAGGTAAAGTAGAAGAGGAAAACGAAAACAAAAGAAAAGGAAAGTAAAGATACGAACATAAATAAAAGTTTACCTTTATTGCTTGAAACTATGGAAGAAAGGAGGAGGGTACATCGGTGTCACTCTCAACATATGCCTCTCTCTCTTACTTACATGAATCATCATCTAACCTAAGCTACATACAAGTTACATAAAAAGAAAAACCTAAACTACAAAATGGAAAACTAGACTAAACCTATATCTGCATTGGCGTCCCATTTTCAGTGCAAGTACAGGCCTTTTATAGGCAAAAACCAAATCTATAAGATCCCGGGGAGGTCGGGGGAGCAAACGCTCCCCCTAACTCCATAACTAAGCCGCGAAAACGCGGCTTTGGCTGCGTTTCAGCGGCCAGGGTGTGGCCAGGTGGCCACACCCTGTTGGTGGGTCTCCCCAGTTTGCCTTCCTGCTTTTATCTTCAGTTAGTTTCTTCGTTTGAGTCCTGGATTCTGACGAAATGGCCTTGGATTCTTGGCTTTAACCGATCGATTCTGAGAGGATTCTTCTCAACCGGTTTTCAACCTCTTGATTTTGCCCTGATTCAGTGAGTGCGAATTAATTCTGATTTATTTCTGAATTTTGGTGGGCTTTGGGCTCATTTCTCTTCATCTCCTTAAAGATTGGGCCTGCAAATAAATTAAGCAATTAATTAGGACAATGCAGGCTTTTATTCTATAATAAGTATGGAAATATGATACTAAATATGCAACATTAGCGACCAATCACACCCCCATACCTATCTTTTGCTCGTCCTTGAGCAAAACAACTAAACTATACTAAGGATTATTAGACCACTTTCGCAGGTCGCGCGATTGCACTGAGCATGTGCAACAAGCCGTTAAACCTCTAGGTTTCCCCTAGAGGACGAGTTTTGTCTCGTGAGGGTTTTCAGCGGATTGCACCCACAAAATCCATAAAGAAAGGGAAATAAAGAGTTAGTATTTTTGAAAAGCATTTTGAAAGAGAAAAATATTTGAAATATGATTGCAAGATCTAAGCAATCTATAAGTTATAGGAAAACCGAATTTTTCATTCCTAAACTTAGTCTCTATTCAAAATTTGTTATCAATCAAAGTAAGGAGTCAAATTGTACTTCTCATCTAGTCTATTACTTTACCCTAAGTCATATGCACCTTGTGACTGTGAAAATTTTGACTAAGGGTTCATTTACTCTAACTCTTATGCCTTATTTATTTATATATACTTTTTTTGTTTTATTCCTCAATTTCATTAGGCTTTCTAATCTTCCCATGTAACAAGCATTCAGTCGGTGACACCCAAACCGGACAGTTTTAGGGCACCAGGTGAGAAAACACCCCTAAGGACTTAAATACTCGAGCAGATAAGGCCACGAAACCAAGGTTTTTATTTATACGATGTACCCCTTTTAGGCGTGAATACTTATGCTTCATGAGGCATAAATACCCAGCTTAATCAGAGGATACACATTTTTTTTTTCAAACTCATCTAATTATCTTTTGCATAAATACTAAGGCTTGCTTAGGCCAAAGCACCTAGCTAATCAATAATTAGACTTGTTTTTTTTTTTCAAACTCATCTAATTATCTTTTGCATAAATACTAAGGCTTTCTTAGGCCAAAGCACCTAGCTAATCAATAATTAGATTTGTTTATATATATATAGTTTTTATAAGGCATAAGAATCTTTGTTTTTGAACCCTAAGTGTGTAAGTGTATGAAGTGTGCATATTTCATCAAGGTAAAGATCAAGACTAAATTACTTTGACAAATTATCTTCCTAACTCTATAAATCAAACAAATAATCTTATTTTGACCAAATATAAGAAATCCTAATTTGGATTTTCCTATTCCTTAAAATTAACTTAATTTCTTACAAAAATAAGTCAAAATATTGTTTCTATTTATCAAAAAGCTTTTAAAAGTAAAGAAAAATGTTAATTTTCTTTTTTTAAAGAAAAAGAAAAGTTATGTTAGACCCTCCCCCACACCTATCTCATGCATTGTCCTCAATGTATGAATTAATGCATAGATGCATGAAAAAGAAGAAAGGGAAGGAAAAGGTTACCTTAAGGTGGTGGTTCCGGTGGTGGTCTGATTGGTCCACGAAACGCGGCCCAATCAACTTTTCTTGGGGCTCGGAGGAACCCACCAACAATTTCACTAATATAACCCACTAAAAAGATGTGTCCATGAAGGATTTTTATTAAAAATTTAACCCTATCTAATTTCCAAATTCCATAACTAATTTCGGAGTCAAATTTGTCAACCACCTCGTCCCAGAATGGAGTATGAAAAGATAGAATGATTGACTTGGACTCAGGAAGTACAGGAACTAATACCGACTCAGGAAGGTGACTTAAGTCAAGTAGAGGTTCAAGAGTCGAAATAGGTTCAGGAAGTGGGTCCAAGTCAAGAAATTGAAACTCTAGTCCACATATATTTTCTAACTATGGGATGTGACTTAATGTTGGTGATTCAAGTTCAAAATTGATAGGTGTGGGAATCAAAACTGACTCTAAATATTACTCAAGTTTGATAACAAAATAGAAGTCAATATTGATTCAGAAAGGTGACTGGATCACAGATTTGAGAATCTAGGTCACATATCTCATTGAGTTCAATATCATAAAAATGAGAACTTGCCAATTTGTCAATAGGATCTTCAAAAGTGTATAATTGGTCAAGTTCAATATGATCCTCAAAGATGGGTGATTCAATTTCATTATGAATTGGTATGGGATCCAATGTTGACTCCGGGAAAAGATCGAAATCAGGTGAAGATACCGGAGTCATAATCGAATCAGGAAGTAGAATTGAATCACTAAGTTGGGGTTCAGGATCATATTCATTTTCAAGTTCTATTTCAGGAAAAGGAAAACTTGCTAAACTGTCAATATCTTTTTCAAAATTTGGAGCTTGGGCAAGTTCAAATGGTTGTTCTGAAATGGAATCTTGATTTCCAAAACTACATGACTCTTCGGCTCTAACAGAATGGTTAGTGACATCAGAACTGGTCCAACGGTGAGAACGTA
Source organism: Agave tequilana (assembly GCA_038442645.1). NCBI lineage: Eukaryota > Viridiplantae > Streptophyta > Magnoliopsida > Asparagales > Asparagaceae > Agave > Agave tequilana. The sequence continues at coordinate 23,105 of JAVJIF010011288.1, forward strand.
GAGATTCGACCATCATATCTATGTCACGATTACGAGCATTTTGAGCATGAGTCATGACTTCTAGCATCTTTTTATAGTTGATGGGTTCATTGTCTTGTTGAAAAGATGAAGAGTTGTTTTGGAAGTGGTAGTGAAATTGTGAGTCCATCAGATTTTGTGATTGATGTTTGGACTCACGCATACTCCTTTCCAAAATTGATGGTTTCCTATTTTGGACGGGTGGAACTGAGTATGAATCTTGAAAATATTATGGACTAGGTGGACAAGGAGGACAAGTTGGTTGATAATTATGCTCGGGGGAGGTGAATCCCAACTGACTCGGTGAAGAGTTGAAATTATTATGGACATTATAGTTATTAGATGGGGGACATAGGTTATATTAATTCGGATAAGACCAATCCGGCACACTAGGTTGGTTAAAGTCATGATATGCTGGGTTGGTAATATCCGAAAATGAACTCGGTGTGTAATATGGATTATTATTAAAGTTGAAAAAATTATTATTATAAGCCATATCACACAATAGAATACACACAAAAAAGAAACAAAAGCAAACAAATAAACAAACAAGAAAGAAAAAATTCTAACCTAAGTTAGGGTTGACCTAGACCTAGACGACTCCTAACTGGTTAGACTGTCCACGGGAGGTTTAATGTAGACTTTGACCACAAGCTAATCAGCCAGGTCAGGGAAAGGTTGGTGGGAGGTTTTCCGTCAAAAGACGTTCCTTAATTAAATAACCACCAACCTTCGGGCTTTCGGCCCTTAATCCCTTTCCTAGACACTGATTTGGTAAGAGTCAAGTTCCAACACCTTTCCCCCTTAGGATAATCTCCTAATTGAGTCCGAGATGTCCCTAGGGCCAACGTCTACTCATTTTAAATTAGGCTTGGGTTAGTGAGTGCTTGGAATCTGATTTTTGGGCTAAGGAAGGGTGATTAAATCCCCACCTTATCTTGTTAATGGGTGGTGCCCTTAAAATCAATTTGTGCAAGTGTACAAGATAAATAAGATTCACTCAAAGGATATTAATCAACCAAGAAGTGAGTCCTATGCTAAATGCAATGCATACGTACCTTGCTCCAGCACTCTTCAACAGTAAAATAAAGGAATTGAAAAGACACGTGCTTAAGATGCAAACGTCTAATCAATTTTTTTAACTTTTTTAACAAACTTTTTACTGTTGGTTTATTAGCAGGTTTATGGTGATGGCATATAAGAAATAAAGATGAAGCAAGCTATGTTTTTGGCAAAGTAAGCAACCCTGCACAAAATCTATTAGTAGTCAACTCTTCTTTGCCGCGGATCCGCGGCTTTGGTCGTGCAAACGCAGCAAATCAGAGGGCCCTTGGTCTCTGCTTTCTACAGCAGAGGCCCAAGACCACTTGTATGTCACTGCAACCTTAATTTCCTGCCTTGCTTGCCCTATAACCTGTAATAGAGAAGAAAATTCGTTTAGTTCTAAAAAATTTTCAATAAAAATTCAGATTTCAATAAAAACGTTACCCTCCCTGGCAACGGCGCCAAAATTTGATTGATGCTTAACCTGCACAAAAAATACGGAATTATAGAACTTAAGAAAGGAGATGTGCAAGTGCTCAATTCTTCCGCTATAGCAAGTGACTATGCGGGTCGTGATCCACAAGGAGGGTTTTGCGATAGAAGCGTTTACGTTCTTGTATTGAAATCGTTAAGAAAACAAAACGATAGTTTTTCTCTGTTTTTAAGTTAACAAAAAGAAAAAGAGTTAATAGTTAAAGTTAAGAAGAAAGTGAGAGATGAAGAAGGTGAAAAAAATCAGAAAACGGCGAAAGAAAGCGACTATGTACAAGTGAGTCGAAAGAGAATGATTTGGAAGAGGTGGTTGGTGATCTAAACTAAGAAAGAAAAGAAAGAAAGAAGAGTGAAGATTACTTACCTAGATTGATTTATGACTTACTTGGAAACCTTTGCTTGTTCTACCTTTGCTTTGGAGGCGTTCAACGCATAGATCATAAGCTCGAGCTCAGTCCCTGTTCGCATTATATCATCAACTCTAGCACAAGCATGAAGTGATACGTTTTGAGGAGGAGAACGTCTTCATGAACTATCGTTGGCACTCTCATAACATCGGTGTACTTGTGCTTTGGAATTCACTTGTAAACTCAACAAAAACAAACGAGGTAAAGTAGAAGAGGAAAACGAAAATAAAAGAAAAGGAAAGTAAAGATACGAACATAAATAAAAGTTTACCTTTATTGCTTGAAACTATGGAAGAAAGGAGGAGGGTACATCAGTGTCACTCTCAACATATGCCTCTCTCTCTTACTTGCATGAATCATCATCTAACCTAAGCTACATGCAAGTTACATAAAAAGAAAAACCTAAACTACAAAATGGAAAACTAGTCTAAACCTATCTCTGCATTGGCGTCCCATTTTTAGTGCAAGTACAGGCCTTTTATAGGCAAAAACCAAATCTATAAGATCCCGGGGAGGTCGGGGGAGCAAACGCTCCCCCTACCTCCATAACTAAGCCGCGGAAACGCGGCTTTGGCCGCGTTTCCGCGGCCAGGGTGTGGCCAGGTGGCCACACCCTATTGGTAGGTCTCCCCGGTTTGCCTTCCTGCTTTTATCTTCAGTTGGTTTCTTCGTTTGAGTCCTGGATTCTGACGAAATGGCCTTGGATTCTTGGCTTTAACCGATCGATTCTGAGAGGATTCTTCTCAACCGGTTTTCAACCTCTTGATTTTGCCCTGATTCAGTAAGTGCGAATTAATTCTGATTTATTTCTGAATTTTGGTGGGCTTTGGGCTCATTTCTCTTCATCTCCTTAAAGATTGGGCCTGCAAATAAATTAAGCAATTAATTAGGACAATGCAGGCTTTTATTCTATAATAAGTATGTAAATATGATACTAAATATGTAACATTAGCGTCCAATCACTCCTCCAAGACCCGCTGCAGAGTCAACCAAGCCTTCTACAAAGCAACCTGTGGAGAAACAGAAAGAGCTTCGGTTTTCCAAAGTTCTCTCGAAAGACGTCGCGGAAGGATCCACAGCGCCTTATCGCTTTGACGTCTTGGCTCAACTGGCCAATATACCGGCCCGAATTACTCTTTATGATCTCCTCAGGCTATCGAAGTCAACCAGAGAAGCTCTACAAGAGGCCCTCGCTAATGCTGAGGCCTTCATGACTTAGGTGTCAATCGGACCAAAGGAGGAAGATGTAGAGGATTGTCTCCATACCTCCCAAATGTCCCCTGCATCACCTTCATTGCAGATGATATGCAAGTCAAAGGGAAACATGATTGACCCCTTTACTTCGCAGGGTATATTGGATCATCTGAGGTGAACCGCATTCAGGTAGATCCCGGGTCCGCATTGAGCATCATGCCTCGCCGAGTCATGCAACATCTCGGGATTCCTACCCACCGTTTGAGCGCTACCCAGACGACCATTTATGGGTTCAATGCCAATAGTACCCGTCCAATGGGGAAGGTCAAGCTCAAATGCCAGATCGGGGACCTGAGGTCGGAAGTGACATGCTACATCATCGACGCTGACACTTCCTACAATTTGCTACTGGGATGACCGTGGATTCATCGTAATTCTATCGTTCCCTCCACTCTCCACCAAGTCATGAAATACATTGACGAGAGTGGAAAAGTGCGAACGTTGATTGCCGAAAGGCATCCGTTGGGAGTCGAGAATTATTTCACAGATTCCCTCCTATATCAGGATTCTGTGGAGACAAATGAAGTCCCGCAACCAGAAGAGCCAGACTCTGGTAATGAGGCTGATACCGAGCCGGAAAAAGAGGAGTGCATGTGGGAACTAGATCCACTTGTAACGGGCATTAATAAGCCCGATGTTGATAATACCTCCGATGATGTAGGCGGATGGTATATTAATGAAGACTTAGATCTGGCGTATTTCTCTGTGTTTGCTTCTGATTCAGTGCCGTCAGATACTAGTACCGAAGTGGATGACGATCTCTGGTCGGCAATGGATGCTTTGACGTCAATGCATGTACTAGTGAAGTCGTCCTTCGAAACGCACCAAGATGCCGGCGATGCACAAGAATCAGTATTCATGGTTCCACCGAGACGAAAAGGCCAAAGACCAATTCTTTTCGGATGAGTTGAATCTGAACCGATGACCCATGAAGAATCAAAAGGCAAGCAGGAATCCCCTCAGTTCGGTCATTATGAGCCAAAGGCACTCAGAATGATGAAAAACATGGGGTATGATTTGACAAGCAGACCAGGGTTGAACTTCGGCAAAGGAAGGAGAACGCTACTCCGATCTTTTGTACTGAAAGAGAAAACCCATGATTATTACCATCAGACTCGCAGGGGGTTGGGCTATGTGTCAACTCCGATCTCATCAGCCTCTGACTCTGAAGAGACATTGGGCCATGATTGCTCATCGGGCACGTCCTCGTGGGAATCAAATGCTAGTGTCGGCAACATCTTCAGGGAACTTTCAGTAAATATGGTTTCAGCAAGCCACCTGAAAGACGGAGATGAAGAAATGATCCAATCCGATACAGATCCTTAGGTCAAACACTTGAACAATCTTTAGGATACTCGCTTCGAATAGCGTGAGCCACCCACAGAAGATAAGGTTGTTCAGATCAATCTAGGAGATGAGGCTAACCCTAAGCCCATCTTCATAAGCGAGGCCTGTCACCTTTGGAGAAAAAGGGTTTAATATCTCTTGTGCAAGAATATATAGATGTCTTTTCCTGGAATTATGAAGACATGCCTGGACTAGATTCTCGAGTGGTTATGCACCACCTCAACATTAATACGGACATAAAGCCTGTCAAACAACAACAGCGACGGTTCTTTCCAGAAATAATGGAGGCAATTCAATCAGAAGTCAGAATGCTTATAGACTCTGGCTTCATTAGGGAAGAACAACATCCTGATTGGGTAGCCAACATCGTCCCCGTTGCTAAAAAGAATGGGAAGATCTGAATCTGCATCGATTTTCGTGATCTAAACGAGGCTTGTCCCAAGGATGAATTCCCACTGCCAATCACAGATGTCATGATTGACAACACATGTGGATTCGAGCGAATGTCCTTCATGGATGGATACTCAGGATATAATCAAATCAAAATGTATCCTGATGACGAAAAACATACCTCTTTTAGGACACCACTGGGGGTATACTGCTACACCGTCATACCCTTCGAACTGAAGAATGCAGGGGCAACATATCAAAGGGCCATGAATGCCATTTTCCATCAAAACATGCGCAAAACGGTGGAATGCTATGTTGGCGACATTGCAGTAAAAAGCGTAAAGGTGATCATTTAACTGATCTAAAGGTTGTCTTCGACATCATGCGGTCCCATCAATTGAAGATGAACCCCACCAAGTCCTTCCTGGGGGGGGCCAGTGGCAAGTTCCTAGGGTTTGTAGTGACCTCTACGGGGATTCATTTGGACCCGGAAAAGTTTCGTGCTATCCAGGAGATGCAACCTCCGAGAAACCTCAAGGAGCTCAGGGGATTGCAAGGACGATTGGCGTACATCCGAAGGTTTATCTCAAATCTCTCCGGAAGATGCCAACCCTTTTCCAAATTAATGAAGAAAGGTGTTTCGTTCATTTGGGACAGCGCTTGCCAGCAAGCATTTGAGGAAATTAAACAGTACCTCACACAACCACCAGTCCTTGCTGCTCCGGTATCCGGAAAACCTTTCCTGATTTACGTTCAAGCAATGGATCATTCTTTAGAAGCTCTACTAGCTCATAATGATTATCAAGGACGAGAGCAAGCAATTTACTATTTGAGTAGAACAATGATCGGAGCCGAACATCGGTATAACCCGATCGAGAAAGAGTGTTTGGCATTGGTGTTTGCTATTCAGAAAATGCGACACTATTTGGTAGGCCAGACAATAAACATCATATCAAAAGTCAACCCCCTGAGGTTACTTATGACAAAGCCTTCATCGTTAAACGGCCGACTGACAAAATGGGCCATATTGCTATCCCAATATGAAATGCACTTTGTACCACAAAAAGCTGTGAAGGGACAGGCCGTGGCGGATTTCCTGGCTGAGCATCCAGACCCGAGGGCAGTCAAACTTTACGAGGATCTCCCAGACGAAGTCATTGAAGCCTGCCTGACCCAGACATCCTTTGAAGGGCATGTGTGGCAACTTTTCTTTGACAGTGCATCAAGAACAAGCCCAAAAGGACATATAGTGACAGGAGTAGGAGTAGTACTCGTTTCCCCACAGAACTATGTGATCCCTCGGGCTGTCTCATTAACCGAGCCTTGTTCCAACAATGTGGCGGAGTACAATGCTCTTTTGATTGGGATGCAATTCGCCGATGAGATTGGCGTTAAAAATCTCGAGGCGTATGGTGACTCTAAGCTCATCGTCAGCCAAGTTCGCGGGGAGTACGAAGTCAGACATGAAGATCTAGTACCCTATTACAACGCAACTGTCCGCATGGCCGGGAAGTTCACGAACTTCTACATCGACCATGTACCGCGCAAGCAAAATGCGCATGCGGATGCACTGGCATCCCTAGCTGCCTCTTTAGCTCTTCCAGCTGGAGCAGTGGAGAAAATATTTGTCCACAGCCATGACCTGTATTGCCTGAGAATTGATCTAGAGGACTACCAGGAGCCAACGGGAGATTGTCGAGGCAAAGAAGTTCTCGAGTCGTCAACCGGTCCAGAGTCTAGAGACTGGCGATTCCCTTACATTGAATATGTCCTATACGGCATCCTGCCTGAGGACACCAAAGAAGCGGCTGCCATTCGAAGGAAAGCCCCCAAATTCTACTAGAATGCGATTACGCGAACACGGTATCGTCGATCGCATGACGGGATCTTGCTTCGCTGTCTTTCACCAAAGGAGGCACATGAGATATTGAAAGAAGCCCATGACGGTATATGTGGAGCCCATCAACCTAGCCCAAAACTTGCATACCGACTCCAAAGGTTGGGATATTATTGGCCTAAGATGATCGCTGACGCCATCACTTATGCCAAAAGATGTCACTCCTGTCAAGTGCATGGCGATTTCATCCATCAAGCACCGGGGTACCTTCACTCTACGACCTCTACCTGGCCATTTGAAATGTGGGGGATGGATATAGTTGGCCCTATCAGCCCTCCATCATCAAAAGGACATCGGTTTATTTTAGCCATAACCGATTACTTCTCCAAATGGACTGAGGCCGTCCCTTTGAAGGAGGTGAAGTCATCTGATGTGATCAAGTTCGTAAAACATCACGTCATTTACCGTTTTGGGGTATCTCGACGAATTGTCCACGACAATGGGCCCCAGTTCATCAGTCAGGCTTTCCAAAGGTTCTGCGCTAAGTTCAGAATCCAGAATGTGTCCTCAACAGCATACTACCCCGCCGCTAATAAACTCACAGAAGCTTTCAACAAAACCATTGGCAAGCTTCTCAAGAAATTCGTCTCGAAAAGTCAACGTGACTGGGACGACAGGCTAGGTGAATGCTTATGGGCCTATCGCACAACTGTGCGAACCCCAACTAAAGCTACGCCATTCTCTTTGGTATACAGGTGTGAAGCCGTGCTTCCACTGGAAATCCAAATTCCATCTCTACGCGTCGCCTTGACAGCAGAGATGACAAATGAGGAGGAGCATCAACAGCGACTCCAAGAATTGGAAGCCTTAGATGACAAACGTCTGTAGGCCCAACAACAAATCGAGCTTTACCAAGCTCGGATTACCAGAGCCTTTAACAAGAATGTCAAAGTGCAAACTTTCATGAAAGGTGACCTTGTCTTAGCCGTCAGAAGACCTATGGTGATGACACATAAGACAAAAGCGAAATTCCAGCCCAAATGGGAAGGACCGTTTGTAGTAGAGTCAGTCTACTCAAATGGATCATATCGCCTCATAACTTCAAATGGCGATACACTCATGATGCCGATCAATGGCAGATTCCTGAAGAAGTACCATCCTTGATAGTACTCCTCCACCGATCAAGTTAAAAGTACACCTCTGATCAAAACGAGAAGAGCTTCTTCATTAACATCCGACGCCTCTGACAGCTAAGGATAGAGGAAAATGTTGGCTTCTAAGCCCAACATAAGTCTTCGACAACTCACTATGCTGAGGGGAATAGCATGGCTAGCCCAACTCAAACGGTAGTTGGTAAAGGCACCTCAAATCCGTTGACAGCTGAGGGTTTGCTAAAAACCCTGGGTTCTAATATTCTCATCTTCATTAACATCCGACGCCTCCGATGGCTAAGGATAGAGGAAAATGTTGGCTTCTAAGCCCAACATAAGTCTTCAAAAACTCACTATGCTGAGGGGAATAGCATGGCTAGCCCAACTCAAACGGTAGTTGGTAAAGGCACCTCAAATCCGTTGACAGCTGAGGGTTTGCTAAAAACCCTGGGTTCTAATGTTCCCATCTTCATTAACATCCGACGCCTCCGACGGCTAAGGATAGAGGGAAATGTTGGCTTCTAAGCCCAACATAAGTCTTCGACAACTCACTATGCTGAGGGGAATAGCATGGATAGCCCAACTCAAACGGTAGTTGGTAAAGGCACCTCAAATCCGTTGATAGCTGAGGATTTGCTAAAAATCCTAAGTGGATGTAATTCCACCCTCTCCTCCAAAATCCCTTATCAATTCTCATACACAGAATGGTAGGTCTACAAAATACAGTCATTGCTAAGTTAACACTATACCTCTGGTAATGAAAATTTTCAATACTCTCTATCGAGTACAAATTTTACTTGTCAACTCTACATGGAGTAGCAAACCTTCAAATTTGCCAAGTTAACACTATACCTCTGGCTCTTCAAACTTCACTTGTCAATTCTCATCAATAGAATGACAGGTCCTCAAATTGCGCGTATCGCAAATTAATTTTTGTCAAGTTAATACCACACCTCTGACAAATTACTGTTAAGTTCAACATTACACTTCTAACAGTAATCAAGTTACTGCCAAGTTCAATATTAAACCTCTGACAGTCATATTCCCTCAGACTTCCAGATCGAAGCTGAAATGAACGATGCTAAGTTTAATACTACACCTCTAGCTTCCAAGTCATTGCTAAGTTCAACAATACACTTAAGGCCATGACTTTCCCTCGGACTTCCTTGTTAAAGTCGAGATGACCAATGCCAAGTTCAAAATTACACCTCTAGCATTACCCTCACTGTCAAGTTAAACATCACACCTATGACAGTGATACTTTCAGTTTTCCCAAATGAAAGCTGAAATGCTTATGAGTCAAGTTAATATCATACCTCTGACTCACATTCTTGTCAAGTTAATATCACACCTCTGACTCAAATTCTTGTCAAGTTAACATCACACTTCTGACAAGACGATCTTCAACCCGTCAAGTTAATATCACACCTCTAACGGTAAAACTTTCCTAGATCCCTCGTGAATCTAGTCTCACTTGTGATTCTCCTCAACAGAACAACAAGTCTACGTAAAAATATTGTTAGGTTAACATTACACCGTTAACAGTATTTTCATTGACTCCCCAGCTAATCTTAATCAAGTTAATCCTAAACCTCTGATAAAGGCTCATCTTCCCTGGGGGTACAAATTCCACCTGTCACTTTCCTTTATAGAGTGACAGGTCCACAAAATTATCTTATCTTTGTCAAGTTAATATCACACCTCTGATAACATTGCTGAGTTCCTGAAATAGGATCTCTCTCTACAAAATTTGACTCGTTAAGATTATCATCATAGTTTCGACAAGTCAAAAATTCTTTGTTTCTATTCGTCTGACTTAAAAAAAAAGAGTTCAAGACAATAGGAGACAAAAAGAAAAGTGTCACTTTTATTTATATCCAGACATATGAAAGTGATACAAAACACTCTCTTATTCAATAAGATTGAGTGTTACAGATAAAGGAGTACAAAGAAGTCCCTCTCTCTCTCAAAGGTTGCACTCACTCCTTGAAGCTGCTCACAATTTCAAGTACAAGATGTTTGGGAAGGCGCCAAAGTAGAATTGAACACTGCGGCTACAATCGGAAGCTGGTTGCACCACGATGCATGATGTAAACATCGAAGAAGCTCATCGTTAACCAAGAGCAATGGTGTTTCTTGAGGACGAAAGGCAGCAGAATCTTCTGATTCCACCTGACCATCCGAAGTGGGGGTATGATCCTTCGTTGATGAACATCTCCACCACCAGAAAGTCATCTAACGAGCATGGAGATCTCATCGATGTCACTTCTGAGGTAGGTGAAGGGAGAATCCAAGACCATACTCACCACTATATCCACCGCCACACTCACTCTGACCATGCCATGCCAAGAAGCATGACTGGTGCATTGAATCCAAAGAGATCTTGGCGAAGGTCCGATCCCCGTCTCCCGAAGACGGGAGCCATGACTTCTTCTCCTGTGGTCGACCATCGACCAAGTTCGCTGGCCGATATATTCTCCCAAGGGCCCAGTGAATATGAAAAAGGATGATTAAGCCTACCTGCGAGAAGCAAACAAAAATTAGAAGACCTGAAGCTTAGTGTACTTCAACAGAAAAACTAAGTGAGAGACGCAGTTATTGCTGAAAGCTTCAGACGCAGGGATGACCCGTGCAATGAACCAAGCTTCTGCGGTGGCAGAAACCGACGCGACCAAAGCTGTGATACACACAGAATTCGAACGCAGTCTAGTTTTGCACCCGCATCTAAAATACGAGACACGAAGAGAATCAGACGCGAAAATTGCCATCTCCCTATTTGATAAATAAGGGTTGCAAAATTCAGGCCTGAAACCTTCGATCTGAGTTGAAATTCTTCTAAGTCAACAGCCTCAGACGCGAGCTCTGTATGTAAAGCCTACAGTCCAGGTGGAAAAGTTCATTATGCTCGTGTCCAGAGAATTCCGAGTCAGAGTTTTCTCAATGGTGCAAACTCCCAAAAGATGGGTGCACCAGTTAGACTTCAGAAGAAGGTCAAGAAGATGAATCTCTTTAAGAGATATCAAAACTGAAACTCAGTTGGGCTAAAAAAAAAATGTCATGGCAGACCCGGAAGTCATACCCGCAGAGGCCTCTATTAAAAGTTGAACTTTCTGCATCAAGGTGCAGACATAAAAGGTGCTCAAAGAGACGCTTTTTGTTATTGAAATCACTTGACAGTGGTAATCTTCCGGAGAGGCTAAACAGAAACATGAAAGCTCTGGGTCGTCTTCGTCCATGGAGGCAAGTCCCGGGTAAAGCCCTTGAAGGGAGAAGGTGAAATCTCTCAGAGCACTCGCTCTCAAAGGAAAGCAGTCTAAGTAGTGAACTGCTAAAAGGAGAAGCTGAGCCCTATTTATAAGAAACCCATAAAGCCTGTAATCAATGGCTCACTAATCAGAACCGTCGGCTTTAATTCCCGCATGCATGTCAAAGCCCAATAACGGGCCGACACGTGGACTATCGCTTCGGGAAGCATCAAAGACGTGAGTTTCCAACCGCCAGTGCCGGTCTGGCATTTAAAGGCATTAATGCCTAAGCCCAACGAAGGGCTGACGCGTGGATTGCCGCGTCCGGAAACATTGGATGATACAAGTCCCCAATCGTCAATATTGACTGGACATTTAAAGATCCAACGAAATCTTTATGACAAGCTGCATTTAACGCCTGGGAAGTTACACCAAACGCAGGCCCTAGAGCCGCGTCCAGGAACTTGCGTCCCTTTCAGCGTCCTCTTTTCATTTCAGCCAAGAGAACTGCAGCCGCGTCTCTCAGAGTAATTCAAAGCTGCATCCCCTCATAGCAAAAGGGACCCATTCTGGGGGTCGCACTTTGCAATCACATAAAAGTAGAAAGCTGCATCCTGAGACTTGTGCCCTCAATGGAGAAGGCCTATCGCATTCACAAGTATCTTGGGGCTGCGTCTACATGGCGAGATGATAATGGTGTTCCTATCATAAACTCATTATAATTTGAGTTTGCACCAGGTCAAAGACCCAGTGTCGCGTCCTCATATCTATGCATCAATTTTGAGAAGCATAAGACCACATTCTCCCGACATACTAAATTCTGTACTCGGGCAGAGTTAAAGGCTGCGGCCAGGGAGCCGCACCCAAAGCTGCGTCCTTCGCGCCAACCGGAACCGCGTCTCAATTGACGGGTCAGAGTCGCATTTCTCGGGACTGCGTATCCACCACGAAATCAGAACCGCGTTTGGCAAACTTAGTCCAGCCTGAGTTTATTCTTCATAGTCAGTCAGAGATCACAACCAAAGATCGCGACTAAGAAGTTGGATTTATCTACAGCGGAACAATGAAGATGGAGCAAAATTTTAAAAGACTTTTATTATTTGAGCTAAAAATGATAAAAGTGATACAAACACTCCTAATGAATTGAGTGTTCTTTTCTTTACAAAAAAAGGGGAAGGCTAATAATCCTGATTCGCCAAAGAACGGATTTGTTCTCTGAGGTGATGCATCTCATGTTGACGTGCTTTCTCAGCCACCATGAGAGCTTGGACCCGCAACTCCTCCTCAGATAAGAACTCCTTCGAAGCCAGCTGCGCTCGTAGAGATTCCAACCTGGAGGAATGAGCAATGAGGTTTTCTTCAACATGCGCCTTGGCAGCCTCCAACTCTGCCAGCTTCTTCTCAGAATTGGCCAACTTCTGCTCATTTATTGCAATGAAAGCCTCAGCCCTGGCTATGGTGGCCCGAGCACTTATGATAACCTGCTCTGCAGTCTGCATGACAATCGCAGACTCCTTTGACTCACCAATCAGCTTTTGATGGTCAGCCTGGAAACGTTCGAGATGGTGGGTCTCTTCAGCTATCTTCTCCTCCATCTCCGTTCGCTCTTGCTCTTGAGCAGCAAGAAGCCTAGTCAGGGTTGCCTGAGCCTCGGGAACTGAGCCAGCGTGTTCCAAAGACTTAAGCTCCTTCAAGTCATTCCCCAACTGCTCCACCAGCAGCAGACACGCCCTAGCCTGTGAAGGACCTCCAGTATGACTGATGTTCTCAATCAGATTTCCAAGAAGCACTCGGGCAAATTCGAAAGAACTGACCCCAGAGAGGATGAGGTCAATACACGATCGCATGGAAACAAAGAACTGCTGCACCATTTGACGTGTCAGTTCTTCCATGATATCACCGACTGGAGAGGGTCTTGCTGATGTACTCCCAGATTCCCTTTCTATCACAGAGAGGGAGGGGAATCAACTCATCCCGTGCAGGAGTAGGATCAACAACAGGTGCGACCGAAGCTGAGATGTTCGCCGGCACTTCCGGGACGGTTGCCGTCATAACAGCCTCCACGGCGACTGAAGTAGCAGCGAACCTGACTTCTTTGGAACCCTCGGTCGAGGGTTGAATTGTACTGCCTGCTGCGTCGACGCTGGCTGCCCCTGTTGGGTCGACGCTGGCTGCCAAGTCCTCTGCCTGAGCTTCCTCAGCACTCTCTGCAAATCACCAAAACGTCAGCCATGACAATAAAAGGAAGATATTCAAAGCGTCAATATTTCCTTACCAAGCCGAGGGTCCAAAGACGGCAGATCCCTAGGCAAGTCCTGCAACGTTGAAGTCTCCCCGACTTCAATAATTGCCCTCTCTTGAGGCATCTCAATAGCAGGAGCCTCAACACCCTCCTGCTGGGCCAGCTCCTGTATCATCTCCTCGATATGAGAGGAAGTCGTAGCCTCACTGTCCACGGCCAACCCTGCAGCATAAAAGGAAAATGTCAGAACCTTTTCCCTAGTCAAAAAGGGAAACCAGATCACAAAGACAAAGAGAGTACCTTCAACAGCAGCAATTGGTGCTACTGGCAAAACCGTCATAGGATCGCACCCGTGTAGTTCTTCCTCCGAGATATGTGAGAATTTGCTCGGATCTGGAAGAGCGGGTTCATCGCCAAAATCAACTTCATCGCCTGAATCATATTCGTCCTCTTCGGACGATGAAGACGATAGTTCAACGCGAGAAGCCTCGGCAATTGAGGCCTTGCTACCAAATACCCCAGTAGTGGGACTGGGATCAACTATCCTCGAGCTAGGCATTAATACACCAGGAGACCCAGGCTGTTATGCCTCATCTCTCCTTTCATGAGCCGAAGAAGACCCTGGTTGAGTTGAGACCCCTGGGATCTCAACATCATCCCTGCCCATCAGGGCAACCTCGAGTTGCTCGGCCTCATCAGTTGCGATGGGTTCATCATCAAGTTCCCCTTCTTCTAAAATTATGGGGCCCCTGCTGCGCAATCCATGACAACGAACAAGGGGGCGTCGTCCTTCTCCTCCTCTTCTTCCCTCTGCTCTTCAACACCGGAAGGGACGGCCTCTTCAGCCTTCAAGTCTTTCCTGGCCTTCTTCGGGGCAGGCTCAGCCGTGGAAGTAGAGGAAGGCTCAGCTTGGAGAGTAACGCCATAAGGACGTTTATGCACCGCCTGTCGACGCCTTCTGGCAGACTGCTCCCTAGGTACTGCCGCTCTCGAATCCACCCGTGCCTCCCCTCTGGCCTCCCTTTGAGCCGCTTAATATTCATCGAGGCCTCGCGAGCGCTTGTTGGACGCCACCTTCTCTTCATAAGACACATTAATGCTCTTAATACATGAGCACTCTGTTGAATAGCCAGGCGTCTTGCTAGCCTGGAGGTGCCATGCAGAAGCTAAGGCTTGCGTAGCAGTTTGGCGTCTTATGAGGTAAGCGGAAAAGAGTCTGTGTTCCCCCAGCCACGCTGTAATACCAAGCCCGAGCACCTTCAAACAGATTTCCACTGAAGGCAAGCTGAGCGTTAGGGTTACCGACGTATAGTCGGTCATAGCCGAACTGTCGGACAAAACGATTCGGCATATAAGGCTCGATCGTGCACGAGTTCCCTTGCCGAAAGAGCAGATACCCGGGCCGGATATTGATAAGCCACCAGAAGACTCCCGATGGCAGCCTTGTGAAGTCGTCCGGACCCACAATGTCAGCAAACTTATCCCCATAAGTAGCACCGTTAATCTCAGGGAAGCAGCGATTGAGATGGTAATTTGAAGCGTTCAGGATGCACTTCCGAACGTAGAATATATAGTTGTTGGACCAACTCGAGCTCTCCAGACGTTGCACAAAGGGGACAAACCCCTCGGACCGAGACACTGGCGTCATCAGCGAGGGGCAGTGCATCACGTACCAAGCCATTAAGTACGTATAGGGAAGCTCGATCCGAGGGTTAGGGGTCTTCACTCTCGGCCTTCCCTCTGAATCGACTTCCGGTTTACCTTGGGAGTCGACGATGGCCTCCACCCTGCACAGGCTCTGAGTCAGGGCCTGCAACCCGCTTTGGATACCGGCCACCATTGCCGGAAGGAGAGATATGGACCTACCATAGGCCAGCAACACCGCCGGATACACCACGTCGGCAACAATCACCTCATGCGACAGTGTCGGCACTACACAGCGCTTCAACCACAGCATGAGGAAACCCGCCAGCAGTGCCTGGTTAGAAATGGGGATCTGGGCCTGGTGATGGAAACTTTCGAAAACCGTGTCAGGTTTGAAAGTGTCTTCGTTCGACTCTGTGGTATAAGAGCTCACAGAGGCGTCGATCCTCTCGGCGATTTCTTCGTCAGAGCTAGGAGCCAGACTGGTCACTGAGTGATCTTTCTTGGTGATACCATTAAATAAGTAGCTCGCCCAAAATAGCTGCTTAATTCCCCTAGTCCTCCAGGAGGTTATTTGGCTGCAGATGTGAAAATGACATAGCACCTCCCAGTAGGTCTCATATACACGAGGGCACTCTTTCTTTAAAAGATGAAGCTCCTCAGAGGTGGGGACGTACTCCTCATAAGGAGCATCTCCCATTACCAGCCCTGAGACTTCATATAATTCATGCAGGACAAGCCCCATTTCTCCAACTGGGGTGAAGAACGTCCCCATCGAAGGGTCGTAATGCTCCAGGATCCCAAAGAAATTTTGGGAATTCTGTGGGATGCCATATTGCACAGCCCTGACCGCTTGGTACAGTCCCACCTGGTCCAACAGACCTCCAAGTTCAGCGAGGACAAAGCTCACCATCTTGCCCCACTAGTACTTGTCAGTGGAATGAACCCACCCGAGCGGGCGGAAGTCAGTGGGAAAATCACCCCCTGCCTTCATGAATTGATTAATAAAGGTAGTGCTGAGCTGAGGGGTTTCCCCTACTGGGTAATCAGACCTGAATAATCCAGGAAACAAACTGAAGATCTCCCTCCCGTGTCCACCCGAGTGCACCTTCCTGGCGCCCAGTATGCCAAGAGAGACACTGGGAACAGATCGGGCAAGATCCAATTCCATTGCGCGAGGGACAGACATGTGCTCAAGGTAGGATAGGGGATACATTCTCTCCATATTTGGAAGAAAGAATTTCCTACCCCTATCTGGCGGAGCCACTTGTAATCGCCATCATGCAAGACGTAACCACCCTCGCCAATATTGTCCCCAAAGAAGAAGACGGGTTTCTTCAATAGAATGCGTGAATCCGTCTTAAACTCTGCGTCAGTCATAAGTTCCCGGAATGTCGCCAAGTCGACCTTGGAGAGCCTCTCCCTTCGTTCCCTCGGCTTATCGGCGGTCACAGGAGCAGTCCTTTGCAACACGAAGGTTAAGTTGTGATCAGCACCACCTACGTGCCCGAAGTGACACTTCTTGGAGAGAGGATCGGCGGAATATCGCACTGCAAAAAGAAAACGACATTTGATAAGAAATCTAAAGGGAAATGATTAAGTGTCCACAACTCAAATGCAGAAGTAAACTTAGACGTGGAAATCATCAAAATTTGCATCTAAACCCAAAAATCGCGAGGCTAGTATGGAGCCCGTGTTTTGAAAATCCAAGACTCATGAAAAATCTCTAAGTACTTGGACTCAGACGCAAGATTCATGAGGACCAGCGTCTGATTTCACAAGACGCAAGAGTCATAAGAAATCTGCGTCCGAATCTTTCGTACTTAGAAACATTCTAAGTGTTGAAACCTGAGACGCAAGGTTCACTGGGCCCTGTGTTCAACAAGCAGACGCAGATTCGAGCAGATATAAGCAGCAAGGGTCATCAAACCTGCGCCTTGTCTATCGACTCAAGGGCCGCGTCTGAAGATCAAACATGGGCTCGAGCCCGCGTTGGCGGGTCAATTTTAAAAGAGGAGTCCAAGAGTTCAAAGAACTCTATAAACCCTTTTATTGGTGAAAATCAAGTCCGATGGCTTTATACCTGAAATAGGGGCTTCCTGCATGGAGGAACCGCCCCTTTGAATCTCAGCGATGACCGCCCGTGAAGATGAAGCAGTTTGCTTGGCCTTTGGTGCCATTGCGAATCAAAGATCCGGTGTTAGATGAAGTAAAGAGAACAAAGGAAGTTCCTTTCTCAAAACCCTAACAAATGCACACGAAGACGAAGGAGAGTCTAATGATGACTCTTGAAAGACTGTTGCCTTTTATAGGCACGGTGATTCGCAAAGATACTCCGTGCTTGGCTCGACGCCTAATCACCGCCTGACGCGTGGACAGCGCTTTAACTGCAGCGTGAAGTTCGCACGCTAAAAAGTAGATGTCCCCTCAATTCTACGGGACACGTAGCAGCGTACTCATGACACGGATTCGCATCCAAGAGTCGCATCTTCATCTCTAAAGATGTGTCCCTTTGATGGACGCACCCTTTCAACTCGGCCAAAGTCGCGTCTGCCCCATGGAATAACAGTCGCGTTGTCATCCTTAAAACAGTATCACCCCTACGTCCACAGAACTGGCGTGTAGTCCTTGCTTCTGCAATTCAGTTCAAAAGCACACTGGCACAAGCAGACGACTGCCCACCTCTGGTTTAAAGTACACTAACGACAAACTTAAAGCATCGGGGAGGTTTAGACTGTGTATCTAGACACTCCACGCGATCAGTTTTGGCGGCTTCAAAGAGTTCCACAGTACACTCACGAAGACCATAGTCCAGACAAGATCAAGCTCAGAGCATTGTCAGTCCAACCACGAGAAGGGCGAATTCAGCTGAAGTCCAAAGTATTTCGAAATCCGTCCCAGCCAACCGCGGAATATCGAAAACTTTGGAGGAGGTTCTGTAGACTGTCTAAAAATCATTAAAGAACAAGTCATCAAAATCGGAGTCCCAAACCCCAGACGCAGGGCTAGTCTCAGCAGCTCCAAGGCGCGAGGGTCGAAACCCGCGTCTCAGCAGCACCAAGGCGCGAGGGTCGAAACCCGCGTCTCAGCAGCTCCAAGGCGCGAGGGTCGAAACTCGCGTCTCAGCAGCACCAAGGCGCGACGGTCGAAACCCGCGTCTCAGCAGCTCCAAGGCGCGTGGGTCGAAATCCGCGTCTCAGCAGCTCCAAGGCGCGTGAGTCGAAACCCGCGTCTCAATTAGCACTGCAGCACCAAGGCGCGTGGGTTGACACCCGCGTCTCAGTTGTAACCGTCCCGGTTATAGGGTCAATCACGACCCACATAACGGGGAAAGTTAACCCCCATTATGGAGTGTTTTTAGGAGGCACGTACGCTCCTGAAACCTCTATAAATAGCCCCGTTGCTATGGAAAAGGGGAAGGGCCTCAGGTCGGTCAATTGGAGGGGAGATCAAGAAAAAAAGAGAGTCCAACTCCTCAGCTAACTCGTTGCATACAAGTTAGTCTCTGCCTATAATCTCTTTGAGATTTCTGGTCGACAGAGCTGTGTTACTCCGTCCACCATCCGAAGAGAAGATCCCCAGAAGTTCTCGACGTTCACCCGGTCAACGGAAATAAGATTCACTTTCCACTGCCACTTGAAGAACCCAGCATTAAACAAAGGGAGGATTCAAGATTCAATATCCTCCCTCTCTTGTAGTTGGAGTTTTAGTCTGTTGTAATCTTTCAATCGATTCAAGGAAATTTCTCCGTGCCAAACATGTACCAGAAATACACACCTAGATATATGGATCAGATGAATAATAATAAATGTAACAGCCCAACAATGATGATGTTTGGAACGTGTGATATTTGGTCTCTCCTTCATTCGGACAATGGGACACACATAAGATCCGAGTGAGTTCTACCGAGGTATAAACTTTAGTATGACTGCCAGTGAGGGGTGATACTGGTAGGGAGATGATTAAAATGTCAGACGGTACTGATAATCATTATTGTAAACATAATGCACTACACCATATCCTTTACCTGATATAACTTAATTATCTGATAATAATAATATCAGGAGTGGATGTTATTCGATCACACACTCGTTCGAACAATGGTATCGGTATACCAGAATTCAGATGTATTCTATTGAAAGTATAGACTCTAGTTGAGCTGTCAATGGTATGAGATACTGGAGGAGAATGACTATAATAATAAGCGATACTGATTATTGTTATTATTATATAATTAAGTTATTCTAATTATCAACTGTACAAGAATTTCAAACATAACTAATACTTTTGATACTAGACTACTACTGACAGAATACTGAAAACACTGACCATATGAATACTGACATAGTTACTGATCAACAACTCTGCTTGTATATACTTAATTGATGGTAAAATGGGGTATATGGTATATAGATGAGGGTTTCCTTATTTAGATTATCCCCTCGACGTACTAATCTCATGGATCCAAAAATTGAGTTTATACAATTGATTTTGTCTCCATTGACATTTTACATATGAAATATATAGACTATATATGCTTAGATAAATATATTCCATTTATATTTATTGGTACTGTCTGCCTGCTTCCCTTTTTGAACACACGATCCACTGATATTCCTGTACACGTGTGTTTGCCTAAGCACACCATTTGGCATTTATAGACTCGTTGGGTTGCTTTTCTAACAGCCCTGGTCCTGTATGTCCAGATTTCGGTGTTTGGATCTTGGTGAAGTTCTCGTTGTTGATCAGAGTGGCACAGTGAAAGCGTGGAGACTTGATAGCAGATCCTCCTAACCATCACTTTTAGCTAACTCTTGAGATTCTTCCTTCCTGCTCGAGGGCATCTACCACATTTGGCTAGTGTAAATCTCTTGTAAATCATATTTTATATGCCATGGTGATGTAATATTTCTGTAATATTGGATCACATTCTATGATAATAATATACTTAAACAATAATGTTGGAATGTATATTACCATTGTACTTCCGTACTTTGATTCCTGACTGTACTGATATGCTTAATGTATGTATGTGAGGGTATTTTCGCCCTGCATATCTACGTCACAGTAGCTTCTTCGTACGTGGTGGGGGCGGGGCATTACAAGTTAGTATCAGAGCTTAGATTTAGCTCTTCCACCTTTAGTACAAGCAGTTAGCAGATTAATGTGAGATTAATATGCAACTGGTACAAGAATCATGAGTATACATTCCAACTGCAAGTACAGAGTTATCTATTCTACCTGATCAATTTTCCTTTGACTCTGAAAATCCTTCCATTCTTTCTTTTCTTAGTCCTCCCTCTCTGGACTTTTCTATTCTGAGTCGACCATTCGTTCCACTCAATCCGATTCAATATGCTTTAACGATCACTTTTTTTATTATCTCCATATTTTTCTGTTGTAATCTTTACCCTTGATCCTTTTTATGTTTATCTCCCTTAACGAAATTGCGAGAATGCAATTTTTGCGTGGTGGGTAGAATGTAATACCCTTATTTCAGAGTATGTATGATTTTACAGTTTTCAATGTTTTGATCTCATGCGTGTCATTTTATGTGTGTTTTTACTTTCATTTGACCTGAAATGTTTACACATGACTCTCAACTGGACCTAGAATTTGTCTATTAAAATTTCAAAATATTTTCTTTTTATTTTTCAATTAAATAAAATCTTTTTTTCTTTCTTTTCCTTAACTTTCCTTTTTAATTTCATTTTTTTCTCATTTTCTTCATTTTTCTTTTTATTTTGTTTCCATAAGTGACATTTGCACTTAACCCCCTAACAATTTAATATTTACAATTTCATTTTCCTCTTTTTGTTTTTCCTTTTCCTTTTAATTTCTTTTCTCCAAGTTTCAAGAATTTTCATCAAAATTCTTTCTTCTTCTTTAAGCGAAATTACTTGGCTTCCTCCACAAGCCTCTCCCCTCCCCTTATCCTCTCTTCCTCATCTCTCCAAGAGAGCCAGCTAGCCTCCCTCTCCCTACTACCATTCTCTCTCAAAAATATACCTTCTCTCTCTAAAAATAACCCTAAATCACCATACCACCACCAACACCATACCACCATGGCCACAACTACAACACCCACTCCATCTCTCCTAGCTTAGCCGCACCATCCCTCTTTCCCCCCTCTTTCTCTCTCTAAAAATACCAAAAACCTTACTTTCTCTCTACCTACCACTCTCTCTCTAAAATTCCAATTCCACCACTCCTCCTCCTCAAGGCTACCAGCAACTCAGCCCTTCACCACCCTCTCCACCTCCATACTCCACCATCCAAACCACCAAAACCTCTTTCTCTTCTCTTTTATACCTTTTCTCTGTCCAGAGTCTCTCTCTAAAATTCACTTTCTCCCTCGCCTTCCCTCTTATACCTCACGGCTAGCCCACTTGGGCTTCAAACACACCCACACACTTTCCTACACACGTGCGTACGTGCATGTTGTATCGGGTATTTCTCTGATTTTAGGAGAGCACTCTACCATTGATATATAGGCACTTATATACATTTGTACACGTATATTTGTACACGTGCAAACATATTTTATATTCTGAATATTTCTAGAATTTTTCTGTAATTTTTAAAAACTATCTGGACATTATTTGGATTTTCCTGTAATTTAGTAATTAACTATATATTTTTTAGGAATTTTACTTGTATTTACAAAATCTAACTATGTATTTCTAGAAATTTTATGTATATTTAGGAATTTTTTGTGTATTTTTATGAATTTCTTGTATTTTTTGGAATTAATGTATATTTTTAGGAATTATCTGGATTATTGTATTTTGGGATTAACGGTGGTGCAGGTTATAGGAGAAGACCCATCGGACAAACTTTCCTTTCGGGGTTGCGTTGTCTCAGGAGACCGCCCCGTGCGTTATCCAATAGGCATAATGGGCCAATGCCCGATGCCTTGCCCTCCCTAAGGGAGTTCGTGATAATCCGATAGGGGTGATTAGGCTAAAGCCCTCGGGAAAACTATTCTTCGGGGTAGCGTTGTTCGAGAGACTGCTCTATGGGTCACCCAAAAGGTTAAACGCCAACGCCACCACCTGACACCTTCGGGTTTCGAGGTAACTAGGGGCAGAGGGTTCGCCCACTCAGCTCAGGGGTACTATGTTGTGAATGTGACTATGATTGTTATATTTTATTATTCTAAACTGTTGTGTGGTACTAACCCTTCTGCAGGTACTTATACAACTTTCGGGCTTAACCACTCTGTGGTTCCATATTACAGCCTTCGGGCTTAACCTCTCTGAGGTTTTTAATTGCTTAGTTTCGTTTATATAGCTTTGCCTACTATACGAGACCAAGCGCCCAACGCTTTATCACTAGATACACCCATGTGAAACTCTGCTGGATTTAAGACTTGCATTTAAGATCGAGTCGTTCCCAAGTTCCACTGTGTATTTTAGTGTATAAACACTGTTTACTGATCTTGTCCCAGCACTGCTTCGCACCGCTTACTTGTGCATGGCTATGCTGCTTTATTTCATTATTTTAATAATTGTGAATTCCTGATATCATTTACATGATTTACAAATTAGTTGATATTGATAACGATACAACATACTAATATTTCATCTAACACTTGACACTCGGACATTGACATATAACATATACTGATTACAGTTACTGGATGGCATCATAACTTTTGATCTATTATATTACACTGTTTTCAGACTTGGTACCGTAATTTCTGACTGAATATAATCATGATTACTGATTTACGGGGATTTACATGATTAATGTACAGATACCAGAGAATTGGTATTCCTAATTACTGTACAACTGATTCCTTTACTACTGATTACTGAATCCCTAAAAATAGGGATATTGTTGATACTGAACTCTAGAAGATCCCCATAATAGGTTATCATGAATATATTGAAACTATACACTGAGCAAACTATAATAATAACTTACTCAACATATATTGGGGCCGGGGGAAAACTGATGACATCAATATGTGCGGCTTCATAATGGCTCGATGTTGTAACTACTGTTCAAATTCTGGTGGGGTATACTGGTACCCTGTACTGATTCCACTACTGATTTGTAGAGGATTAAATATAGAGAAATCTTTTGATTTTTCAAAATATTTTGAAAATTCAAGTTTATTCAAAAGAGAGTTTTTTTAGTTTCTTGTTTCAAGTGCTCTCATTTTCAAATCAATTTCTGCAAAATTTTAGCTTTTAAATTCATTCATTTCAATTGAATTTTCTCTCTCACAAAACTTCTTGAGTTTCACTTCTCATTCTATACTATAGAAAGTTGTAAAGAGCTTGTAAATCTCATTGGCTTTGTGCTACCTCTTGTGTAGAGGATTGAGAGTTGGAGTTGTTTACTCTTGTCTTGTGTTGACATTGTAGTTCTTGTGTAGAGGTTCCTTTGTTGAAGATCCTTAATGTATAGTGAATCCTTCATGTGGTGAAGATAGAGACGTAGAATTTTATGCTTGAATGTCAAAACAAATCCCTTGTGTTTGCAATTGCTTTCTATCTTACTCTACTTTATTTGCTATTGCTTACATTTGTGATTTTTGCTTTCATTGCACTTGCTATTCACTTCGTGCATCATCTCTACTTGTCAGTTTTTACTCTCTCTCAATCAAAAAGGAAATTAAGCATCTCAAGTCATTGTCTAGAGGAATATAGAGGAGAAGTTCTACAACCCTTCATAGGGAATCTGGCTTCACTTCTTGATTTGAGTTAACTTTTTGCACCATTTATTTTAATTGTTGCATTTTCGTATTTGATTAGCATTACACCTATTCACCCCTCCTCTAAATGTACTTTTTATTGGTATCAGAGCCTTGGACTCTAGTTTTTAATTTAACTATCTTAGAGAAATTCTCTTGCTAATCACTCACTCATTTGCTTGTTTTTCACACTAGTATACATGGCTGAAGGTATTAAGTCTCCACCCAAGTTTGATGGCCTTAACTTTCCCATATGAAAAGTTAAGATGATCATTTTCTTGCAATCTCTAGAAATTCAGGTTGTAAAGGTTGTGACTAAATCATTTAGTACACCCGATGGTGATGAGGACACTTGGTCCAAAATTTGCCACCAAAGAGTTTGATGCTAATGCTAGGGCACACTATGCCTTACTTCAAGCCTTGAATGATGATGATATTGCTAGGGTAATTCATTGCAAATCCATTTACGAGATTTGGTCACACATGGTTGTACACACAAAAGGATATCACAAGTTAAGAAAGCTAACATTGATCTCTTCCGTTCTCAATATGAAAATTTTTCATGAATCAGAATGAATTCATGATGACATGATTACCAAGATTACTAAAATTACAAATGGTCTTGCTTCTTTAGGTGATAAAATTGACAATGACCAAAGGTGAAGAAGATCATACAAACATTTCCACCATCATGGGAGGTCAAGTTTACTACTTTGAAAGAGCTAAATGATAAGGAAGAGATAGAGCTTATTGGTTTCATTGAAAAGTTAAAAACCCATGAGGTGAAAGAAAGGATAGAGAGAAGAAGGCACCACAAAAGAAGAAGATCCTTCCTTTCAAATTCACTCCTTCCATCTCAGATGATGAAAATGATGACCAAGAAGATGATGAGAATTTATCTATCCTTGTGAAGAATGTAAGAAGGATGTACAACAGGGCTAAGTTCAACAACCGAAGAAGATAGCAAGGGAAGAAGGATAAGAAGATTGTTTGCTACAATCGTAGGAAATCGGACACATCATTGCCGAGTGCTCGGAGATCAAAAGGAAAACCACAACCTCCAAGAAGCCCAACAAAAAGAAGGCCTTGAAGGCTATATGGGATTCAGAGAGCGACTCTGAAGAAGAGATGGACTCGTCTAATGTGTGTTTCATGACAAATGAGAACACCCCCAAGGTAACATCCGAATCTTCACTTGATGAATGTGAGTTATCTATGGATGAATTGAGTGAAGATTTTGAAGAACTTTCTGACAGCTATGATTTTTTTTAAAAAGAAGTGTTTAAAAATGAAAAAAAATGAACTTCTTCAAAATCAACTAGTTGCTATTTTCAAAGAAAAAAATTTTTATCTTTCACACTTCAAAAGACACAAAAAGATTTTGATGTACATAAAATTTCATGCAAAGTTAAATTTTCTATCATTGATGAAAATGAGATTTCTACTTTGAAAAATAAAATCAACACTTTGAGCAATGTTTTAAAAAAAAATGTGAATTTGACAAAACTAAATTAAAAGTCATGTTTCCAAAGAGGCAAACTCAAAAGAAACTACACACTCATCATGTTTTACACGCTCACAATCATGCTTACACACAAGCATAATCGTATGCTCACCATACCGATCATGCACATGCTCATCATGCTCGCACACATCATGCATTTTATATTCCAAGGTATATACATGCACCTATTGTAGAAAAAGTCATTTATCTAAGTTTGGTTATGATAAATTAATGCATCCAATAGTCTGGGTACCTAAATCAACTTCTACATTACATGATATAGGTACGCACCAAGGGTCCAAGACGTAGAGAGCGGCGATACCTTGATAGTTGTTGCTCAAGACATATAACTTGGGATATAAACAACTTTGCAACTCTATCAAGGTATCATGAAGGTGACACCGTCACCTTCAGAGACGATTCAAAGGGTAAAATCATTAGTATTGGTATTATCAAGATTAGCTCATGTCCTTTGATTGAAGTTGTTTTGATAGATGAATTTAAACATAATCTATTAAGCATTAGTTAATTATGTGACAAATGCTTAAGGGTAATTTTTGATGACTCTACTTGTGACGTTTTAGACAAGAAAATAAATACTTGTGTTCTTTCTGATTTTCATAAAAATAATGTTTATATGATTGACATGCTTAATTTAGAATACAATGCCACTTGTTTGAATATTTTTAATGAAGGTGATTGGTTATGGCATAGAAGACTAGGCCATATTTTATTTGATTATCTATCCTGAATTAATTTTAAGGATTCGGTGAAGGATACTCCTAGTTTGAAATTTAAAAAAGACCATATTTGTGATGCATTTAAACTTGAAAAACAAACTAAGTCCTCTTTCAAATCAATCAAAGATACCATGAAATCTAGACCTTCAGAATTGATACATATGGATTTATTTGGTCCAACTAAAATCAAAAGTCTTAGTGATAATTGATTTATTTTTGTTTTAGTTGATGATTTCTCAAGATTTACATGAGTTTCTTCTTAGAACATAAAGATGAAGCTTTTTCGTATTTTAATGTTTTTCGAAAAAAGGTTGAAAAAGAAAAAGATTTTTCAATTTTACGCGTTAGGAGTGATAAAGGTGGTAAGTTTGTAAACCACTTCTTTATTAGTTATTGTGAAGAAAATTTAATCAAACATGAACTTTCATGTCCTAAAACTCCATAACAAAATAGTGTCATTGAAAGGAAGAATTGTACTCTCCAAGAGATGGCTAGGACAATGATTAGTGAATACGCACTCCCTCAATATCTATAGGCCGAGCCCGTAAACACCTCATATTACATATTGACTAGGGTTTATTTTTGTAAAAATACTTCTGAAACCCCTTGTGAGATTTATTATTTGAAAAATCTAAATGTTTCCTATTTTAAAGTTTTTGGTTGTAAGTGTTTTGTTTTGAATACCAAAGGTAATTTAGGAAATTTGATTCAAAATCCTTTAAAGCTATTTTTGTTGGGTATCCAAACACTAGTATGGCCTATAAAGTCTTCAATAGGTCAACTTTGACTATTGAAAAGTCAATGCATATTAAGTTTGGGGACTCTAACTCTCTTATGAAGAATGTTATAGAGATTGATTTCTTAGATAAAGACATTGAAAAGATGTCATTGAAGGACTCGTCGGCTAAAAAAGATGAAGACAAACCAAAGGATAACACAAATGGTAACGTCCAAGATGTTGAAGTGGAGCCAACTCAACCATTTCCAAAGGATTGGAGATATGCTACAAGCTGTCCCAAGGATCTCATCATAGGTGATGTATCCAAAGGGGTAACTACTCATTCTAAATTCTATTTGCGGCTATTTTACATTTATTTCTCATATTGAGCCCAAGAGCATCCTCGAAGCCGAAGGCGACTAATATTAGTTGCTTGTAATGCAAGAAGGACTCAATCAATTTGAGCATAACCAAGTTTGGCACCTTATTTCTAGGCCCCATAATAGACCAACTATTGGTACAAAATGAATCTTTAGAAATAATTTGGATGAGTCGAGAAATGTTATTAGGAATAAAGTTAGGTTAGTGGCCAAACATTACATCAAAAATTATTGAATCTGGCTCTAATGCTTCTTCTCCTTTTGTATCTGATAATGCCAAGTATAAATATAATATTTTTCACAGAAAGAATATAATTTCGGGTAGGTTTGTGGTTATTAGTGACTTTGATCATCTCAATCTTGCTAGATCCTAGAACCCCACAACCTTGGGCACTCCCTTTCCATCAAAGGGCTCATTCGCCCCAATCTTGTGATCCAATTTTATTGCAATCTCAACATTGAAAACAATGTTATCCATAGTAGGATATGAAAAATGATCTCAATCTCCACCTTGATGTTTTTGCTAAAATTCTCAAACTCTCGTGTGCTGGGGTAGACATCTTTGGGCACAATCTCCTATCTTTTGATCACTGTACTGAGAACGAGTCCTATGTCTCAGCTTTAACCTTGCTCCATTGCAATGATTATCTTACTTTGTTTCAAAATGAGGCAGTGAAACACTTCAATCTCATTTCCCAAATTCTTACCAAAATTGTTTTACATAATATTCTCTCAAAATCTGGTGAATTCAGCCATGCTAAAGGTTGTGCACCACTGCTCATCTACTGTCTCCAAAAGGGAATTCAGGTTAATATCCCAAACTCTTTCTCGATTTCATGACATGTGATTCTCTTATGATTGCCGGCCCAAAGACCTATCACTCTAGTTTTGATGATGAATAACTCATGTAGTTATAGTACTAATGATCTTGTTGTGTTTAAGTTTAAGATATTGATCAAGATCTAAGTTGGTATTTAGTTTCTTTAAAGCTAACATATGATTCAAGAGCTCAAGCTTATATAACATATCTAGTACTCAAGATGGAGTCTAGCTCGGAGAATCAAGTTTGGATCAAGTCTACTTGGAGAAGAAGATCCACAAGAAGACTTGTGTCTAGCATTTGTTAGTTTAGATCTTATGTAAGATATAGATTAGTTGTAGATTGCTCAAGCTTACACACGCACAAAGTTTGAATATTATTTTTTAAAATCAATAGTTTTGGTTTCGTGTTAACCGTTTTGGTTTCACAAGTTTATACTTATACGGATTTCATCTCAATAGAATATGTTTTATAGTTTGGAATATGTGTTGGATCCCATCCACACATATTAGAGCTTCAATTGTTTATAAAAACTTATTTCTTGTGTTTTAATTTCGGTTTATCAAGTATACATTTTTCAGTTTCATGAATAAATTTCATAAAAACAAGTTTACAATGGTTTATACATGTATTAGATTTCATCCATATACATTGTTGCTTCATAATTGTTTAAGTAACTTATTTTGGTTAATTTAGTTCATGTGTTTAAGTTTTGTATTT
This sequence comes from Agave tequilana, assembly GCA_038442645.1. NCBI lineage: Eukaryota > Viridiplantae > Streptophyta > Magnoliopsida > Asparagales > Asparagaceae > Agave > Agave tequilana. Next base: position 51,762 of record JAVJIF010011288.1, read on the forward strand.
ATGAAAATTTATTTTGATGCATATTGTCAAAAATAATTCTATATCATTTATTATGTGTATTGTATTCTATTTATACACATTGTGCTTCATATGTTTTCAATAACTTGTTTTTGTATTTATACAAGTTTTGAAAAAATCGAATTTTCATTTAGAAGTTTGATTTTTGGAAAAATACAGTTTTCGTTTTAAGCTTAAATTTTCATGTCTCAAAAATAATTCAGATGTTTGTAATATGTGTTGATTTTTAATCTCACATATTTGTGCTATATTGTATTTATATGAACTTATTTTTATGAAATTTATTGAAATTTAAATTGGTTTCAAAAATTCATATAAAAATCCTGTCAATATTGGTTTTGGGCAGCTGCCAGTCAACCGTACGGTCGACCGACGGCTAGAGCCAGTCGACCGAGCGGTCGATCGACGTGCACCAACATGCACAGCCTATAAGAGTTAGGAGATCGGCCTACCGACAAGTCGACTGACTATCCCTTTAGAACTCCTGGGTTTCATCGGTCGACCAGTCAGTTGACCGACAATCCCCAATGGTCCAAAATATGACCGTTGGCGCTCGACCGCCCGGTCGACCGACAGGTCTTTCATACCTGTGTTTTAAGCGTAATGGCTAGTTTTTGTTTTGGCCTATATAAATAGGGTTTTGGCCAGATTTTCAATAAGTTTTTGAAGAGCTAATTTTCCTACATTCGCTTGAGTTTTTAAACAAATTTTTGGGCCGCAAAATTGATTTTTATCATTTGTTTCAAAGTTTTTAGAAAATCAAAGTAAACAAGTTTTGGGAATTCAAGTTTCAATTTTTCAATTTCTATATCATTCAAGAAGTTTTCCCAAGTGTTTTCTTTTGTGCTTCTTTTTCAAAATATTTATTTTCTCACATGCATGATCTATTCATTGCAAAATCTATCATCTAGGTTCTGGTATTGTGAGAGATGTCGTTTATGATCTTTGTGGTCACAAAGTGTTGTACCTTTGTTTTCTCTTTGGTTTGTGCCTTAGTTTTGTGCCCATCTCTTGTATAGAGATTGTTGGCTTTGTGCCTCCTCTTGTGTAGAGGATTGAGTTTGTATCCTTTGTGGAGTTTCTTGGTGGAGATTGTAGAAATCCTTCACAGGGTGAAGGAGGAATCTGGTGCCTCACTGTCGTTATCAGGCCAGATCTGGTGCCCTCCTGTCAGTCTCTCACAAAGCCATTGCGATTCCTCCTCTCTCGCCACTTGTCAGTGCCTTTGTGGTGCCCTCACGTCAGTACCCTCGTTGTCGGCCAGCCTCCCCTCCTGCTATTATGCCCTCGCAGTGCCCTCTCTTCTACTCACACAGTTTGATGACCTCGCTACCTCGCCCTTGGCCAAGGTTAAGGCATTTTCTCTTTTATAACACTTTAATTTCTTGAAATAACAGTGAGATTTTTTTTTATGTTGACATTTGATCTGAATATTGAAAATATAGGAACACCCCGTCTTTGCTTAATAAATGGTGGTGGTGGTTGTGGTGGTGTTGTGTATTTGTTTTTGTTGTTGGGTGGTGGTGTGTGCATGTGCATGTGTGTGGTGTGCATTGTTATCCATTGATTTGAAAAAGAGAAAACTTAAAAAATGTGTAGAAAATTACAAGTAAAAAAAGAGAAGAAAATTATAAGTATTGTCTGCTATAGTTTATGGGAAAGTGTGCTAATAGGAGTGTAGTCAGCGCACGATCACTTTGTCCTATTGATGATACAAGCAATCGTTCTTCGAGTGCTATTGTTTAGGAATTCCTTCTCGACTGGTTTTGAAAAATCCTTGAGTGTGAAAAATTAGAGTATTAGTCACCCTGAGTCATCCTTGTGGGATGAGAGAAGTGATTTTCTGAATTCTTGGAAGCAAGAAAATGATCTCTTGTAAGCTCAAAAAGAAGAAGCCTAAATAGCAAACAGCTAAAACTTTCAGCCTTTTTAATCTCTGGCTTATGCTAAAAAATGGCAGCATTAAGCTCATCTTCAAAATTAGATATTTATAGGCTCTACCGGGGTAACTGTACCCTATAAATTAGCAAAGACTGAAACAACCTTAATAATCTCACTCGTGAGACTATAACAAGCTCTGCGCGAGGCTAAAAAGCTTTATGCAAAGCTAAATACTGGCTCTGCTCGAGCCTAGCACGCTCTATGCAGAGCTAAAATAGACTCTACGCGAGCCTATGACAGTCGTTCTGACTTAATTGTCTCCACTTAATTTAATGTGGCACTTAGTTCGCCGGTGTAACCACCCACTTAAAGTGGCATTAACTCCACTAAACTAGTAGGGTTAGCCTACTAATCCAGCTTGAGATTTGAAATGGTCAATTGATGACCTGAAGAGCTCACAATGGAGTTAGATAAGCTTCAAGCGAAGCTATGATTAGCCTTAAGTGAAGCAAGAATTAGCTCACGATGGAGTTAGATAAAGCTTCAGACGAAGCTATGAAGAGCTTCATGCGAAGCTAAGCTCTCAGTGGAGCTATAAGAAGCTTTAAGAGAAGCTAGGAGTTAGCTCCATGCAAAGCTTCGGTGAAGCTAGGCAATGCTAGCCTCTTGGGTGAAGCTAGTCTTTTGGGCTTGGGCGAAACTAAGTATTGAACTCACTTAGCTTCATAGGCATGCCTAGGCCTATTTGAAGGCAATATTTAGCCTACTGTCTGCTTAACTAGATCAGTAGGGTCTAAGACATTGGTTTATCCATCAGGGATGAGCATGAGCTAAGCAAGAAGGAACTGGACGTCAGCTTGTCTACAACTTGACTTTTTAAAGTGTCGACAAGTTACACATTATTCAGACCAATTGAAGAGCTATCTGAGAGTTTGTCTTTTAGAAATGTCGACAAAACCCCCTTCAAAGTTTTCATAAATCTGTATCGAAATGTTACGGATTTCAAAATACTTTGAACTTATAGCTTATGACCTAAATTTTGACATTGCTTAGGTCAGGAAAGTCATTTTGACTTAGTGCAAAAGCACTTTTCCACTAGATAGCGAAGTTGGCCAATCTTGAAGCTCTATGCGGAGCTCGCCTACCATAAGGTGAAAACTTCACGTGAAGCTAGTCTGTTGTGAGACTAATGTTCCATACGGAACTAGCCTCCGGCAAGGCTAACATAGCTTGCCCGCGAGGCTAAGATTAGCCTGTGCGAGGCTCAAATGGAGTGAAGCTATTAGCTTCACTGCAGAGGTTGATCGCGTCAAAACTTACACAAAAAAATAGAAGTTTAGAGATTGATAATAGATAGTGCGAGGTTTCTTAATGCTACCGTTATAGCAAGTGGCTATGGGGTCGTGATCCAAAAGGAAGGACAGCGTTAGCAGCTTTTGGTAAGTTTTTTTTTTCAAGTTTACAAAAACAAGTTAAAATGTTCCTCTTTGTTTTAGAAAGAAAAAGAAAAAAAATGTTAATGTTGAAATAGGAGAAGATGGAAGAAAAGATTATGTTGTTATTATTTTAATAGAAAAGAAAACTAACTAAAAAAAAGAATTAAATTGATGAAGAAAGAGTGGCTTAAAAGTGGGATTCTAAAGTAAGAAATTAAAATAAAAAAAAAGTAAAGAATACTCACCTCTTCGGCGCTTACTTATCGTGGATCTATTGTAATGACTTACCTTAGCTTGAAGGCAAGCAAAGCATGGCATATAGGATCTTCCCCATTCCCAACCTAAAATCTATCGAATTAAAGTGCAAGTAGAAATAAAATAGAAATGGTTATTCATCACCATATGTCATCAAACACTTGCAAGGGCAAAGCATATTGAAGGCATCAGATTCATTTAGATTACAAGATCCTAAGAGGAAAGTAAAACAAGAACTATAAAAAGAATAACATAAAATGCAACCTTCAATTAAATTGAAAACCTATAAAAAAAAAGGAGAAAGAATTACAATGGTGTCACTCTCAACACAACTCTCTCTCTTACTCACATGAATCTCTTCTCTAACCTAAGTTACATGAAGAAATTGGAAAATTATATAAGAAGAAAAAGAAAAAAAAATCTAAGTTAAAAACTGGAAATAAAAACTAACCCAAAGTCTCTGCTGAGTGGTCCCCCTTTGCCTTATTAAGTGGTAGTATTTATAGTTAAAATGGATAAGGAGAGGGTTCTTGAAGATGAGATCAAATCGCTGACCCAACAGAAAAGATATTTTGATAAGGTCGGAGATAAGGTTGGATATATTGACAAAATTTGCCCAATGGAATATATCTTCTAATAATATCTCTTTTGGATCTCTGGATTTTAATAATATCCCTTTGATTCTTCAAGCAAACCAAATTGATTCTTTTAAAATTAATTTTAACTGTATTTATTTAGCTTTATCTTGTTAACCAAATAGACTCAAATAAATCAGAATTTAACTGGCTTTTATTTGATCTTATCTTCTCTCCCTTCATTAAGACAAACAGGCAAAATAAGATATTAAGATAAGGAATTAGCAGGATTTATTATAGGATAAATGTGAGAATGTAATAAAATAATACAAAATACGTGTACGATAAAACCCAACACCTATCTTTGCCCGTCCTTGAGTAAAACAATAAAACAAAACCTAATAATTTATTATACCACTATCACAAGTCACGCGACTACAGCGAGAGTGTGTAGCAAGCCTTTAAATTTCTAGGTTCTCCTAAAGGAGGAGTTGTAGTCTCTTGAGGGTTTTCAATGAATTACACCCATAAAATCCATATAGAAAGAAAAATAAAGTGTTAGTATTTTAAAAATGTATTTTGAAAAGATGAGAAAATATTTAAAGTATTTTTTGCAAATATTCAAGTAATCTATAAGTTATAGGAAACTAAAATTTTCAATCCTAAACTTAATCTCTATTCAAAAACTAGTTATCAATCAAGGTATCAATCAAGGTAAGGAGTCAAACTGTATTTCTCATTTAGTCTATTATTTTACCCTAAGTCATATGCACCCTTGTGATCGTGAAATTTTAACTTGGGATTCTTCAACTCTAACTCTTATGCCTTATATTTACAATTTTTTGTGGCACTATCCTTTATAGCTTTCTAATATGCGAATGTAATGAGCTTCAGGTCAGTGACTCCCAGACCGGATAGTCTTAGGGCACCGAGTGAGCAACACCCTAAGGACATAAGAACTTGAGCAAACAAGGCCAAAAAACTAAAGGTTTTTATTTATATGATGGATCACTTTTAGGCATGAATATTTATGATTTATGAAGCACAAATAACCAGCTTAATCAGAGGATTTTTATATATATATATATATATATATATATATATATATATATATATATATATATATATATATATATATATATATATATATATATATATATATATATATATATTTCTCTTTTTTTCCTTTTTTATAGGGTATAAGAATCTTCATTTTTGAAATCTAAGTGTGTAAGTGTATAAAGTATGCATATTTCATCAAGATAAAAAATCAAGATTAAATTACTTTTTCAATTTTTCTTCCTAACCCTAGAATCAAACAAATAATCTTATTTTGATCAAGTATAAAAAACCCTAATTATGATTCTCCTATTCCTTTAAATTAGCTTAATTTCTTACAAAAAATAGGTCAAAATATTGTTTCTTTTTTCTAAAAGTTTTTAAAAGCAAAGAAAATGTTAATTTTTTCTTTTTAAAAAAAATTAAAAGAAAACAAATGTAATGTTAGAACCCTCCCCCACACCTATCTCATGCATTGTCTTTAATGTATGAATGAATGCATATATGCATGAAAAAGAAGAAAGGGAAGGATAAATATTACCTCAAGGTGGTGGTTCTGGCGGTGGTCAGATTGGGCCAAGCGTTGTTGCCTAATCTAAATAACGTGAATTTTCCAAGAACCTACCTTGGATGACCTCTTTCCTATTTACATGTTTATTATCCCAAATTTAATAAGATCAGGCATGATCCTATCATAAAAATTATCCCGGTTATATGACTAATCTTGAAATATCATCACGGAGTCATTATGGTCTATACCTGGGTCCAACAATATAATGTGATTCGATGAAATGGTTAACTTGGGCTCAAGAATGGGAACCAATACTGACTCGGGTATATGAGTCAAATCATGTTTAGGTTCAAGAGTCAGTTTCGGTTCAAGAGTTGAATCCACATCAAAAAATTGAGATTCACATTATTTTCCCAGTAATGGAATTTGATCCAAAATAGGTTGTTTATGTTCTAAATCTATAGGTTCAGGAATCAATGTTGGCTTAGGAATTGGGTCCGAATCGGGTAAGGATACCAGAGTCAACATTGATTCAAAATTTGGAACTGACTTACAAAATTGAAGATCGAGTTCACATTCATGTTCAAGTTCAATTTTATCGAAATGAAAACTTGCCAATTCATCAATGGCTTGGTATTGGTCAAGTTTAAAATGGTGTTATAAAATTAAATCTTGGTTGAAGTTTCCAAGACACAATGATTCTTGGTCTATATAAATATGGCTAGGGAAATATGAAATAGTCAAATATTGGGTAGGGAGACTTTTCTCATTCCTATACATGTTTTCAAATTGACTAACCTTTCTTCTAGCCCATCGATGGACTGGGTAAAAAAATTTTGGTCTTGAATCATGTATTCTGTCCAATTTTCAAAGTCACATGGTTCTTCTTGTTATGGTGGGACTTAAAAATAGAGTAAGGGTAAGGGTCTTGGATTTGAGAATTTTGTGAGAAACTTCAGTCTGTTGAGTTTCGAGATTGTAAGTTCTCAAATATGGCTTTCTCACTCCTTTTAATGTCAAATCCTTCTTCAATAGGTTGTTCAGAAAAAAGATTTTAATGTCAAATCCTTCTTCCATAGGTTGATCAGAAAAAAGAGTATATGAAGATGTTTATTAGAAAGGTGGTTGATAATCAATGCGGGGGCATAATATCTTTATTGACTTGATGAAGAGTGGAGATGATTATGTTGGCTCAGAGGCCCTTCACTCTAGTTTTGATGATGATTAACTCATGTAGTTATAGTTTACTAACAATCTTGTAATATTTAGTTTCAGATATTTAATTAAGTTATTAGTAGGTGATTAGCTTCAATAAAGGTGTTTGGAGCTTTCACATGTTGATTCAAGAGCTCAAGCGTCAAGATCACACCTAGCACTCGGTTAGAGTAAGGCTCGTTGCATCGTGTTTGGATCGGGTCGACTTAGAGAAGGAGTTCAATAAGAAGACTACAGTTTGTTTAGTTTAGTGTTTTAGATATTGTGTAAAGATTAGATAGTGTTGATATGCTCAAGTTCACAATACACACACATAAGTTTTAAGTTTATTGGTTTTTGGTTTCTCGGTTTAACCGATATTGGATTTCAAGTCAAAAACATAGATATAAAACTTTATATATATATTGGATTCTATCCATGTACTATATGCTTCAAAGTTGTTTAAATATCATGTTTTTGCATTTACATGTGTTTTGGAAAAATCAGATTTCCATTTCAAAGTTAGGTTTTTGGAAAATACCGATTTTGGTTTAAAGCCTAAATTCAATATACAAAAATGGTTTAAATTGTTTATAATGTGTTGAATTTTTGTCACACATGTTTGTATTTCAAAGATCTGATAAGAACTTAATTTTGTGAAATTTATGTGCTTTTATGGGATTTAAATGATAATAAAAAGCCAAGTTTTTAATCCCTTAATAACTGGACCTGGCCTTCTGCCGGTCGACCGGACGGTCGACTCTGCCGAAGTCGGTCGACCGGTCTGGTCGACCAACGTGCACGGACGTTCATGCCAGCTTGGGCTGGTGGTCCGGTCAACCGGGCGGTCGACCGTCCAGAGAGCTCTGCTCTCTAGAAATGGCCTCGGTCGACCGGCCGGTCGACTGGCAGAGAGTTCTCCTCTCTATATCCAGTTTCGGTCGACAGGGTGGTCGACCGGCCAGATAGCCCTTGCTTTCTGGTTCCAGGCCCGGTCGACCGGTGGCACAACAGTCATAAAAATGACCGTTGGCCGGTCGACCGGGCTGTCAATTCTGACCTTTCCTGCTGCCAACGGAAGAATTTGTTTGGGCCTATAAATACCTACTTCTTTGGCTGATTTCACCAAGAATTTAAAGAGCAAAAATTTCTATCTTTCAGCAAGTTTTTAAAAGAGTTTTTGTGCCAAAAGATTTGATCTTTATTTGTTTTAAAGGGTTGGAAAAATCAAAGAAAAAGAGAAGTCTTTGGGATTGGTTTTTGATCTTCATTTCTATAACTATTCTAGAAGTTTTCCCATGAGTTTTTCTTTGTGATTTTGTTTTCCAAACTCATTATTTTTCTCACACTTGAGCTATTTATCTCTCCTATCTATTAGGATCTATTTTGTGGGAAAATTGGTTTGTGATTGCTGATACCACCAAGAGTTGTAAACCTTCCCTACTTTGTGATATCCCTCTAGTGAGAGGTGATTGTGTTGTTATCCTTCTAGTGAGAGGTGATTGTGGAGGTTGTGTTGGTATCCCTCTTAGTGAAAAGGTGATTGTTAGAGTTGTGGCTTTGTGTCTTATCTCTCTTGTGTGAGGTTGATAGTTATTTGGCTAAGTGCCCATCCCTCTAAGTGTAGAGGTGATTTGTATTGTGCCTTACCTCTTGTGTAGAGGTTGTATTGGTTGAGAGAGAGTTGTGTACTCCTGGTTTGTATTACCCAAATCCTCAGTGGAGGTTCCCTGTGTGGGAAGTCCTGTGTGGACGCTATAGTGGAAATCCTTCTGTGTGAAGGCGGGGACGTAGAGCTGGGTGCTCGAACCTCAAAATATATCTTTGTGTTTGCGTTTGATCCACTATCTTTTAACATTCTCTCTCTCTCATTGTGCATTGCATCATATTATTCATATCATATATATGCTTGGGTTTGTTTGTGTGCCATACTTGTGTTAAACCAAGAGAGCTTCATATAGCACCTGAACTCTTATTTAAAGGAATTTAGAGGAGATAGTCCAGAGTCCTTCACCGGGATTCGGCTACACTTTGGTTACACTTAATGTGTTGCTTTAGATTTTAATTTCGCATTATTTGTCAGTAGATTATCCATACACCTATTCACCCCCCTCTAGGTGTACTTTCAATTGGTATCAGAGCCTACGCTCCTGATATTAGGTTTAACCACCTAGGAGTGAGATCTTGGTTGCTAATCTAGTATTTGCATTTGCACACTTATTTGTTTACACACACTCATGGACTACCTTACCCCTCCCATGTTTGATGTTTCTAACATCGATATGTGGAAGCTTAAGATGAGTATGTATCTAAGACCCTAGGAATGCATGTTCACCTTGCCGCTACCAAGAAATCTTATCTTGGTAAAAGCAAGCATAATAAGGCTAATGCACAAGCCCTAAAGGCACTTAGAAAATCACTTAGCAAAGAATATTTAAATTAGTTTCTCATTGTAACTCCGCCTTTGCAGTGTGGAACATATTGACATCTTTCGAGCTACAACACCAATCAATAAGGAGGAGAAATCTAGTGGAGAAGAGTCCGACCAACGTTGCTTCATAGTCTAAGGGAATGAGTCCCTTGAGGTATATTCGGATACTTAACTAGATAATAGTTCTAGTTCTTCTTGTAATGAGTGTATGGATGCACATGTTGTAAATAACGAACTAGTTATAAGTTGTGAAAAATTGTTAGAAAGATATAATCTCTTGAAAAAGAAAACTTTACATTAAAAGAAGAAAATAAAAATTTGTCTTCTAAACTTGATATTGTTTTGCAATATAGGGATGAGATTTCAAATGAGAGGGACTCTTTGAAATCCCAACTTGAACTTGCCCTGAAAGAAAATGAAATTTTGAAAAATAAAAATGATAGTGAAAATATTTTGAAAAAAAGATGAGGTTTTATCTTCAAAACTTGAATTTGTGTTAAAAGAAAATGAATTTTTAAAAAAATAAAATTATTTCTATTTCAAAGGAATTAGATTTAATTTCTAATGAAAATAAATCTTTGAAAAATGATTTTGACTCACATATTTGCCATGCTAGTGTAGCTTCACATTCTAGTATTTCCAATACATGCACCACCTCTTCTTCTATAATTAAAAATGATATATGTATGTTAAAGAAGAGTGTTGATTGTTTGGGCTCCACTTTGAGCCAATGTGCCTTGAACCACACACGTTTGGAATCCATGTTTTGCAAGAAACAATTTCCAACTATGCATGCACACAATACACGGCATACACATGCTTCCCATGTTCATACACATAACATAACGTATGCTCATATGTACACTTGTATACATTGTGGATGTAAGGGCCACCTTGTAAAATTTTGCTTTGATAAAATTAATGATTCAAATTTTACAAATAGATTTATTTGGGATAGGAAAAGAGCTAACCCCCATGGACCCAAAAGAGTATGGGTACCAAAAGCCACTCCTATTTTATTTGATGTAGGTGTGGGCTCTCATATGACGTGAGAGATGTTGGTGCCTTGAGGTGAATGCGTTCCGAGCTAAAACGGTGACTATTTTGGATGCATCACTTTCAAGGGAGTTTGGTGGAGGACCACCTTGGTTTGGAGCCTAGAGATTTGCCCTCAAGGTTTTAGTAACTATCTCTTACTCCCATTTATATTTACATGCCTTTATTATTGATTTTTAGTATGTTTTAGTTTTTCATGATTATTATGTTAATTGTCATGATTAGACATGTGATATACATTTGTGGTAATTTTGAGTTACACCTATATGGATCTATATTTTTTTGTGTTCTCACCTTAGATTAGCTATGCTGTATATCATAACTCTAAAACTTGTGCATTTGTCATAATGATCACATTGGTTTTGGTTTATAATTTTTGCACTTCATGTTTTGATTACATGTTTAGATGTAGTTTTCATTAAAACTTGTGTATATACTTGTACAACTAGTGAGCCACAAATAGATTATTACATGTTTGTACTTGATTGATCATTTGTACTCATTAGATGTGCTAGTATAGCCTAGTTTTGATGATTCATACATTTCAACTTGTATTCCCTATTTATGGACATGTTTTTATGAAAATATATTTTAATTTCATGTATATGTCAATTTTACCTAAAACTTTAAGATATACATATATAACCTTGAGTCATTTGCTTTTCATGCAATATTCTATTATGGACTCAATTGTGTTTGGGATATGTATGTATACTTTTAGTTTTGACAAAATATACATATGCCTTAGAGTTAGTATTATTTTAATGAAAATTAAATTTTCATGTTTTTTTATGTTTGTAAAGGAATTTCATATTGAGCTTAAACGCCTCATTCCATGATTTTATTGATTACATGACTTTGTCCACTCACATTACTTAATGTTTTCTCATGACCTTGTTTTCATGAGTATTATATGTGCTACATAGACTTTGAGTGTTGATTATGTGATTTTCATATTTTCATGAATATATTCTTATTTTATTTCTTTCTTGAAGGATTTCGTACTAGTTTTCAAGTTTATCATAAACTAGTTGCGTATTTCTTCATTTTGGAAGAGTTTTCAAACTTGTCAAAATTATATTTAAAATCCTATTTTTGAAAACCCCTTCCATCGAAGGGTGGTTGGATGGGCGACCATGCCTTGTATGCTCAAATTGAAAATTATTTTAACATGGGCGACCATGTCTTTATGAGTTATAAACATGATCCTCATTGTGTTTTTAATTGGTATCACAATTGATATTTATTTTGTATACTCATATTTGTTTTTATATATGTATGCTTCAACTTCAAATATTATCAATTTCGATTGGTATTTAATTTTTCATACATATATATGTGTTTTGATTGTGCTTACTATATCTTTATATCTTAAAGCACAAATTTTGTTATGCTAAGCTTGATTTAGTCCTCAATGACAATTATTTTTCATTTGGTATCTAATACAAGCTTATGCATCATTTTCATTAGTATTTCATAAAGGGGAGAAAACTCATAATTTCCCTTTCAATCGGTTTTATTTACAATTGGTATCTTACTCCCACTCTTTATGTTGAAAAATGATATTGATATCTTAGTTTTCAATTGGTTTCCTACACTCCTAATGAAAAATATTTTCAATTGGTATATGTTTCATTTTCAATATTGGTATCAAGAATCTTAAATTAATATTATTCTCTGTTTGGTATCTTTATTGCAAAATGATTTTAGTGTTTGACCAAAAAGGATTGGTTTATGTTTTTCAATTGGTATCATGCTTCATTTTATATTGGTATCTATATTGAAATAAGTTGTGTTTACCTAAAAATTTAGTTTTTACTTTCAATTTGGTATCAATACTTACAATATATATATATATATATATATATATATATATATATATATATATTGTGTGTGTGTGTGTGTGTGTGTGTGTGTGTGTGTTCCTATTGGTATCAAAAACACACATGTTTCATTTTCTATTTGGTATCAAATCTTTACAAGATGTTTTCAATTGGTATCTTTTGGTACCTTAAAATTTTTTGTAGTTTCTATTGGTATCATAATTTGGTTTTACAATGTTTTAATCTATTTTGCTTATATGTTTGATTTGACTAAAAGAAGAAATTTTTTTTGAGTTTATTTTGTACCCCTTTGTTGATGAGTTGACAAAAAGGGGGAGAGAAATTTAGAGATTTATATATTCATGTTATGCATGTTTAGTTTATGCATGTTTACTTTTGTCATTGGTATATAGATTTTACTATTAGTGCAAGAGCAATTAATATCATGCATGTTTATTTATGCATGTTTATTGAGCATTCATTGCATATCTTTATTGTTTATTGCTATGCATGAGTTAAGGGGGAGCTTCTATGAAGCCTAACTTTATTCCATGCATATATAACTCCATTAGTTTTGTCATCATCAAAAAGGGGGAGATTATTGGCTCAGAGGCCCTTCACTCTAGTTTTGATGATGATTAACTCATGTAGTTATAGTTTACTAATAATCTAGTGATATTTAGTTTCAAATATTTGATCAAGTTATTAGTAGGTGATTAGCTTCAACAAAGGTGTTTTGGAGCTTTCACATGTTGATTAAAGAGCTCAAGCGTCAAGATCACACCTAGCACTCGGTTGGAGTCAAGCTCGTTGGATCGTGTTTGGATCGGGTCGACTTGGAGAAGGAGTTCTACAAGAAGACCTCGGTTTGTATAATTTAGTGTTTTAGATCTTGTGTAAAGATTAGATAGTGTTGATATGCTCAAGTTCACAATACACACACAAGTTTTCAGTTTATTGGCTTTTGGTTCCTCGGTTTAACCGATATTGGATTTCATGTCAAAAACATAGATATAATTCTTTATATGTATATTGGATTCTAATTATATACAACATGCTTCAAAGTTGTTTAAATGTCATGTTTTTGTATTTACATGTGTTTTGGAAAAATCGGATTTCCATTTCAAAGTTAGGTTTTTGGAAAATACCGATTTTAGTTTAAAGCCTAAATTCAATATCACAAAATTGGTTCAAATTGTTTATAATATGTGTTGAATTTTTGTCACACATGTTTGTATTTCAAAGATCTAATAAGAACTTATTTTTTGTGAAATTTATGTGATTTTATGGGATTTAAATGATAATAAAAAGCCAAGTTTTTAATCCCTTAATAACTAGACCTAGCCTTCTGGCGGTGGACCGGACGGTGGACCGCTGCAGAAGTCGGTCGACCAGTCCGATCGACCGACGTGCACAGACGTGCACGCCAGCTTGGGTTGGCTGGCCGGTCGACCGGGCGGTCGACCAGCCAGAGAGCTTTGCTCCCTGGAAATGGCCCCGATCGACCGGCCGGTCGACCGGCAGAGAATTCTGCTCTCTATGTCCAGTTTCAATCAACAGGGCGGTCGATCGGCCAGAGAGCCATTGCTCTCTAGTTCCAGGCCCAGTCGACCAGGCGGTCGACCAGTGGCACAACAGTCATAAAAACGACCGTTGGCCGGTCGACCGGGCGGTCAATTCTGACCTTTCCTGCTGCCAACGGGCAGAATTTGTTTGGGGCTATAAATACCCACTTCTTTGGCTGATTTCACCAAGAATTTAAAGAGCAAAATTTTCTATCTTTTAGCGAGTTTTTAAAAGAGTTTTTGTGCCAAAAGATTTGATCTTTATTTGTTTTAAAGGGTTGAAAATAATCAAAGAAAAAGAGAAGTCTTTGGGATTGGTTTTTGATCTACATTTCTATAACTATTCTAGAAGTTTTATCAAGAGTTTTTCTTTGTGATTTTGTTTTTCAAACTCTTTGTTTTTCTCACACTTGAGTTATCTATCTATCCTATCTATTAGGATCTATTTTGTGGGAAAATTAGTTTGTGGTTGTTGATACCACCAAGAGTTGTAAACCTTCCATACTTTGTGATATCCCTCTAGTAAGAGGTGATTGGGTTGTTATCCCTCTACTGAGAGGTGATTGTGGAGGTTGTGTTGGTATCCCTCTTAGTGAAGAGGTGATTGTTGGAGTTGTGGCTTTGTGCCTTATCCCTCTTGTGTGAGGTTGATAGTTGTTTGGCTAAGTGCTCATCACTCTAAGTGTAGAGGTGATTTGTGTTGTGCCTTGCCTCTTTTGTAGAGGTTGTATTGGTTGAGAGAGGAGTTGTGTACTCCCAGTTTGTATTACCCAAATCCTTAGTCGAGATTCCCTGTGTGGGACGTCTTGTGTGGACCTTATAGTGAAAATCCTTCTGTGTGGGACGTAGAGCTGGGTGCTCGAACCTCAGAACATATCTTTGTGTTTGCGATTGATCCACTATCTCTTAACTCTTTCTTTCTCATTGTGCATTGCATCATATTATTCATATCATATATATGCTTGAGTTTGTTTGTGTGCCATGCTTGTGTTAAACGAAGAGAGCTTCATATAACACCTCAACTCTGATTTAGAGGAATTTAGAGGAGATAGTCCAGAGCCCTTCACTGGAATTCGGTTACACTCTTTGGTTACACTAAGTGTGTTGCTTTAGATTTTAATTCCGCATTATTTGTCCGTAGATTAGCCATACACCTATTCACCCCCCTCTAGGTGTACTTTCAGATTATTCTAATCTTATTCATAATACTCGAGTTGGGACATATACTGATTTGGATAAGACCAATCAGGCATACTTAGTTGGTTAAAGCTATGGAATACTGGGTTGGTGTTATCTGAAAAAGAAATCGGGGTGTAATATGGATTACTTTTAAAATTGAATGAATCGTTGTTATAATCCACTTCACACAAACTGACAAAAACAACATAAAAATAAACAAACAAAAAGAAAGAAAACTCTAGCCTATTTGGGTAGACCTTAGACCTAGATGACTCCTAAGTATATTGCAGCAATCTGCCTACAAGTTAATCAGTCAGGTAGGGGTAAGAATAGTGGGAGGTATCCATGCCTGAGCAATAAGCCTAATTATGCCAAACCACTATTCTTCGAGATTTCATCTCTCAATCCCTATCCTTTGACACCAGTTTGACAAGAGTCATACTCTAACAACTTCCCCTTAGGTCAATCTCCTAAATGAGTCTGAGATGTCCCTAGGACCAATGTCTACTTAGTTTTAGTTAGGCTGAGTTAATAAGTGAGGAGTTAGTTTTGGGCGAAGGGAGGCCAATGACTTCCCCACCTTATCTTATTTAACGGTATGCCCATAATCATTTTCTTGTATGTGTAAAGATATTTAGCAAAAAGTAACTCAAGGTGATCAAACAAAAATGTTTTCTATACTAAATACTATGCACACGTATCTTGGCTCTAGCGCTCTTCAACAGTAAAAAAAATGTAACAAATTAAACAAGTGCCAAAAATGCAGTGTCTAACTATTTTTTAGCATTCACAAACACGAGTTATTGTTGAATTTAAAAATAGTGTGCAATACTAAACAACCGAGAAGAATATTAGTATAAGAACTTGCATTTTCCCGTACATAATCCTTGCAAAAAATATCAATTAGTAGTCCTACAAAATAGTCGAACAAACGCGACTTTTGTTGTGTTTCTGCAGCAATTCTGTATTCCCTATGCTCCGCTTTCTAGAGCAGAGGCACGGGCTAGCAGTGATCCTTCTCAACTGCTATTTTTTTGAAATTCAAACTTTCATACAAAAATAGAGAAGAAAAAAAAGTTAACTAATTAAGTAAATAAAAAGATTATTTACTATCCCTCCCCAGCAACGACGCCAAAATTTGATCGAGTCAAAACCTGCACAAAAAAATAGAAGTTTAGAGATTGATAATAGATAGTGTGAGGTCCTCAAAGCTAACGCTATAGTAAATGGCTATGCGAGTCGTGATCCACAAGGAGGGACTACATTTGAAGATTTTAGTAAGTTTCTTTTCAAATTTACAAAAACAGGTTAAAATATTCTAACTTTGTTTTAGAAAGAAAAGAAAAAAATATTTATATTGAAATAGGAGAAGATGGAGGAAGAGATTGTGTTGTTGTTGTTTTAAGAGAAAAGAAAACTAACTAAAAAAGAAAGAATTAAATTAAAAGAAAGAGTGGTTTAAAAGTTGGATTCTAAGCTAAGAAATTAAAATAAAGAAAAACTAAAGAATACTTACTTCTTCGGCGCTTGCTTACCATAGATCCATTGCAACGACTTACCTTGGCTTGAAGATAAGCAAAGCATGGCATATAGGATCTTCCCCATTGTAACGCCCCTGTCCCGTGGATACGGAAACATCACTGCGACGTATATACGCAGAATGGAAATATCCTCCGTATATATGTTAAGCATCAGTTCAAACCAAAATCAGAGTACAGAAGTACAAAGTGTATATACATTCCAACATAAAGACAACTTATAAAGTTATCACAGAGTATGATATAATATTACAAGTACATTATATCACAGTCAGGAACAAAAGTAAGATTTACAATATGAACAATACAAAAGATGCTCACGAGCTAAGAGGGAATCCCATGAACTAGTAGGAAGAGTTAGGAACAGAAGGAGCTGGGACTAGTCAGCCTGCTCCAAGAGGTAAGCTTGATCTTTGACAGAGGGATCAATCCAAGCTTTAGAACCTGAACATGCAGGCCCAGGGGACTGTCAGAAACTCCTTAACGAGTGTCCAGGTGAATGCCAAGTGGCATGCAGTGTGTATCGATAAATCCGAATTAGAAAGCAGGCATCAAAAGTTGGGTCGAATGTACAAAAATAATAAGAATGCAATGAAGGCATATACTGTTGACTAAACATGAATAAAACTTTTATTACTATTTTTTTATTTATTCTTTTTACTCGTCCTTTAATTGTTCAAATGCTACAGTAAATTCTTCTGTCCATATATACTTTTCTTCTTTTTTGGTGAGCTTTGTTAACGGGACAGTTATTTTTGAGATGTCCTGGATGAATCTTCTATAATATCTAGCTAGCCAATAAAGCTTTTAATTTTTGTTATTGTCCTTAGAATTGGCCAGTCCTTTACTGCCTAGATTTTGCTGAGGTCAACAGAAATTCCTTCTTTCGAAATCATATGACCCAAGAAAGCTATATAGTCTAACCAAAACTCACACTTGCTCTGCATAGCATGAAGCTATTCCTGCTGGAGAATCTGCAATACTATTCTCAAGTGTTTTGCATGTTCCCTGTTGCTCTTGGAATATATCAAAATAACGTCAATGAATACAACGACAAACTGATCCAAATACGGTGAGAAAACCAAATTCATTAAATTAATAAAGATTGCTGGGGCATTAGTCACTCTAAAGGGCATGACTAGAAACTCGTAATGACCATATCGAGTTCTGAAAATATCCTCTTTCTTCACCTCTAGCTGATGATAACCTGACTGTAAATCCAATTTAGAAATACTCGGGCCCCATGGAGTTAATCAAAAAGATCATCAATTCTTGACAATGGATACTTATTCTTGAAGGTAACTTTGTTTAATTCCTTGTAGTCTATACACAACCGCTTACCACCATCTTTCTTGTTGGCTAATAGCACTGGAGCTCCCCACGGTGAAGTACTCAGTCTAGTTAATCCCTTATCAGAGTATTCGTGTAGCTGTTTCTTTAGAATCTCAATTCAATGGGTGCCATCCTGTATGGAGCTTTAGATATCGGAACTATACCTGACATAATATTAATGGAGAACTAAACTGCTCTGTCGGGTGGAAGTCCTGAGATCTCTTCGAACACATCTGGAAACTCATTCCAAAACGATACTCTCTTCTTCTGAATCTTAACAGTAACTATCTGAGTATTTCTCTTGGCAGATTTGTATTCTCCGTCAAACTGAAACTCAGCTTGATGTGGAATCTTGAAAATAATTTTCTTGTTCTGACAATTAATAATCGCATGGTATTTGCTGTGCCAAGGCATACCAAGATCATGTCATACGCTCTAGTACCTAGTACGAGCATATCTACTGATAATTTCTTGTTACATAGCTCTACTGTGCAACTTTTACAAATTCTATTGGAGATGACTACCCTATTACCAGTACTAATCTCCCGCTGGTTGTTTAAACATTCAACAGGTATAGAATGTAAAGTAGTAAAACTACCTGATATGAAACAATGAGAAGCACCAGAATCAAAGAGAGCTAGAATAGGTTTAGAGTGTACCATGATCTTACATGTTATCACTTCTTTGAAAGTTTCGGCCTCTTCCGCTATCAAGTTGTAGGCTTGTCCCGTTCTGCGACTTGCTGCAGTTCTGCCTCCTCTTTGAACTGGTCGAAAAACTTGCTATCGTGGAGGGAGAGGGGCCCTCCTAACCACTGGCCCTGGGTTCATTTGTCCAATGGGTGCTGGAGGTGCTGGTAAAGCCCGATTTATTTCCCCCGTCCTCTCATAGGGACAACCTTCTATGTGTGGTCACCGGAACCATATGCCAGGCATAACCCATTTGCCGTATGACAATCCTTTTGGGAGTGACCTGGTTTCTGGTAAAAATTACAAATAGGAAATGGTTGAGTTATCTGAGGAGAGTCTGGTTGAAATGGTCATTTAATCATCGGGACTTTTGCAGCTCTAACTGGACCTCCTCTGCCCAATTGTTGAAATGGCCTCTTCATAGCCGTGTTCCTTATCTGGTTAAGTTTCTTTTTCTCCAGTCCTCGCTCCACCTCCCGAGCTATAGTGAGGATCTGGGAATATGTTTTCAGTTGTTGGGGAATCAAGAGGACTTGAATATTCATTTGTAAGCCCTGCTCAAATATACTTTCCCGCTTCTCTTCGTCGGTCACCATATATGAAGCAAAACGACTAAGTGTTAGGAACTCAGCGGCATATTCTCAACAGATCGGTTCCATTAGTAAAGTCGGATGAACTGTTCTTCCTTCTCCTTCTGAGCTATAGTAGGGAAGAATCTATCATAAAAGCTCTTAGAGAATTGGTCCCAACTGATGTGTTGAACCAGTCTCTCTTCTTCGGCTAGCCACCAGGTTCTGGCTACATCCTTCAATTGAATCTTAGCGACCTCCACCTGGTTATCCTCTGGGACCCGTGCCAATTTCAAAAGGTCAGTAATGTCAATTAGCCGTTGCTCGGCATATAGTGGTCTCTCTTTCCCTATGAATATTGCCGGTTGCAACTGCCTGAAGTCTGATATGTTGCCCGATCTTTGTTCCTTAGGAGCTGCTATCAATCCTTACTGAAGAAGTTCTGTCTGCATCTGTTGATTCTCCATCATATTGAATAACCCTCAGAATATTTGCATTCTCTCCTGTGGGTTCATTCTGTGATTGTCTGGAGCTGTTACGACCTGTCTTTCTATCCATATCTATGTTGGTAAAAGATGACTAGAAACTGAAAAGCAAAAGATAGATGGATTTTAGGAATCAAGGGAGGGAGTATCTGGAAGGAATAGAAAACTTTGTACATTGTAGTTGAATTGTATAACCGAGACTCATGTATTCCAATTGCAAATTAATATCCCCTTAATTTGCTGTTTGGTTATACTGTAGGTGTGAGAGCCTAAGCTCGGATACCAACCTGTAATGCCCCATCTCGTGGATACGAAAATGTCACTGTGATGTATATACGTGGAAAGAAAATATCCTCACGTATATACATTAAGCATCAGTACAGACCAGAATCAGAGTGCAAAAGTACGTAGTGTATATAAATTCCAACATAAAGAATACAACTTACAAAGTTATCACAAAGCGTGATATAATATTACAAGTACATTACATCACGGTCAGGAACAAAAGTAAGATTTACAATATGAACAATACAAAAGATGCTCACGAGCTGAGAGGGAATCCTGTGAACTAGTAGGAAGAGTCAGGAGCAGAAGGAGCTAGGACTAGTCAGCCTGCTCCGAGAGGTAAGCTTGATCTTCGGTGGAGGGCTCCACTTCAATCCAAGCTTCAAACCTGAACATGCAGGTCCAAGGAAGTCAGAAACTCCCCAACGAGTCTCCAGGTGAATGCCAAGTGGCATGCAAAGATAAATACATGTGCATCGATAAATCCGAATTAGAAAACAGGCATCAAAAGCTGGGTTGAATGTACAAAAGTAATAAACATGCAACGAAGGCATATACTGATGATTAAACATAAATAAAACTTTTATTACCATTTTTGATTTATTCTTTTTACTCATCCTACCCATCTGTCTAGGTTTGTGCAATAGAGTCCCAGCACACATACATCCACATCTGAGTTAGTCAAGGCTGTCACTAGAAACGAACGGGGGTATCAATGAACAACGTTTACTGTGGGTCTCGTGCATACCCAGGACCATGGCCCAGGATGCTCCATTACTGGTGTAAGGAACCTACCACAAGGCGTATATGAGGGTCTTATAGAAGCCCTTTATGAGATGGTACCAAGAAGGAGGGAGCCAGCGCTCCCCTCGGTCACCTGGAGGCCCTTAGTTCAAACCAGAAGATTTAATTGCACAACATACCTAATACCAAACATATATTGATATCCGTAAGTTTCTCCCAACCCAATGTAAGTTGTTCAATTTTATAGTTTATTAGATAATTATCATATTATAGGAATGTGCAGGAGAATGCCAAGAATATCAGGTGTATATGAGTACTATCAGGAGATCAGTTAACATTTCCGTAAGTGATAATTACAAGTCAGGTATAACATGTTGGATGGCAGGTTATAGTAATTAGGGGTCAAGTGATAACATGCCATAGGTCAAGTGTCAGGTGATAGCATGTCAAAGGTCGGGTGATGGCATGTCAGATGTCGGGTGATAGCATGTCAGAGGTCGAGTGATAGAATGATAAGCAATAGCAGATATTAACTTTTAATGAAGCTATCTAGCAAGCAAATGGACAACCGAGCAGAACTAAGCAGTGCTGGAGGCACGGACAGTGAACAGTATTTAATCACTAAAGTGCTTGGCGAAGCTAACAGAACGACTTGACTTAAAACGCGAGTCTAAAATTTGACAGAGTTTCACCTAAGCGAGTCTAGTGGTAAAGCGCTAAGCGCTCAGCATGCCAAACTAGGCAGAGTATATGAGACCTGACGGTCTAAGCGCACTTCTCTTTCGAGGAAGTGGGCGAGAGCCCAGAGGCTAAAGTACACTCAGAGTCTAAGCACACTCTCGGTAGCTACAACGAAACCCATAAGGGTACATGCCTAAACCAAATGGGTAACTAGCTCGAGAGTGGGCAGAAATCCAAAGTTGGTACAAGGGTACCTGCACGAGATATTTGTACCACACGAGCATACATATAAACGTGAGAATATCTAAGCTACTGTAGAGTAGTCAAGCTCGGAGGCTGAGTAGAGAGCCCAGAGATCAAAGTACGCTCGGGGTCTAAGCGCACTCTCGGTAGCTACCACGAACCCATAAGGGTGCAAACCTAAAACCAATTGGGTAGCCATTCCGAAAGTGGGCAGAAACTCAGAATTGGTACAAAGGTACCTGCACGAGATGTTCTACACTATTATAAGCATTACAGTATATCAGTCTGATAGAAGTAAAGACATGTCTATAGAATAAAACACACTCACACTCGTACAATCATATCGGACTGATACAAAATACAATACAATACTAATTCTAATACAAGTCCAATTTTGCGAGGAAAGCCACTAACCTAAAACACAAGTTTTAAAACTTCACGCGTCCGAATTCTCGAGTGAAGAAAACACGAAGCGAAAGAAGGAGAGGGTGCTTGGCCTTATGGTGGCCGTCGGCCCTATGGGTGGTGTACCACCTCGTGTTGGCCCAGAGGCCCTTCACTCTAGTTTTGACGATGATTAACTCATGTAGTTATAGTTTACTAATAATCTTGTGATATTTAATTTCAGATATTTGATCAAGTTATTAGTAGGTGATTAGCTTTAACAAAGGAGTTTTGAAGCTTTTACATGTTAATTCAAGAGCTCGAGCGTCAAGATCGCATCTAGTACTCGGTTGGAGTCAAGCTCGGTGGATCACATTGGGATCGAGTTGACTTGGAGAAGGAGTTCTATAAGAAGACTTCAGTTTATTTAGTTTAAGATTGTGTTTAGATCATTGCAAAGATTAGATAGTGTTGATATGCTCAAGTTCACGCACACACAAGTTTTCAGTTTAAATGTTTTGTTTTGGTTTTCGGTTTAACTGATATTGGATTTCATGACAAAAACATAGATATAATATCGTTTATATATATTGGATTCTATTCATATACAATATACTTCAAAATTGTTTTAATATTATGTTTTTTTATTTATATGAGTTGTGGAGAAAACGGTTTTCCATTTCAAAAATCTAAGTTTTGAAAAATACGAATTTTGGTTTAAGGCAAAATTTTAAGAACACAAAAATGGTTCAAATAGTTTATAATATGTGTTGAATTTTTGTCACACATATTTGTATTTCAAAAATCTAATAAGAACATATTTTTGTGAAATTTATGTGATTTTATGGGATTTATTTGATAATAAAAAGACAAGATTTTTAATCCCTAAATACTGGACCTGTCCTTCTGCCGGTCGACCGGACGGTCGATGATCGGTCGCTAATATTACACATTCATTATCATATTCTCATACTTATTTTAGAATAAACTCTGCTTTCTCATAATTATTATTTAATTTATTTGCAGGCCCATTCCTAAAGGAGAGGGAAGAGAAACGAGCCCAAAAGGCCATCAAAATTCTAATTTAAATCAGAATTAATTCAAAGTCAGTAAATCAAGGCAGATCAGGTCGGTTAAGATCGGTTGAAAACCAGTTAGAACAAATCCCAACAAATCAATCGGTTGAAGCCAAAGATCAAAGGTCGTTTCGTCACAATTCCGAGATAAAACTGAAAATCCAGCTGAAAATAAAGTCATATCCCGAAACCATGCTGCTCCACCCCTCAGCTGTGTCCACCTGGCCATAGAAATGCAATGGAAACGTGGCATAAGCCGCGAATCTACGGCTTTGTTAGGGAGTTAGGGGGAGCGATTGCTCCCCTATCTTCATACGCTCTCATAGGTTGGGTTTTGCCTATAAATACTGGGATTTTCAAAACGTAGAAAGGACGACCATGCAGAGATAGAATTTAGTCCACATTTTCATTCTCTTTAGTGTAGGTTTTTTTTTTTTTTCATGTAATTTTTCTTTCTTTGTAAGTATAATTTAGGCTTAGATTCATGTAAGTAAGAGTGGGAGGCTTATGTTGAGAGTGACACAGATGTACCTCCTCCTTTCTTCCATCGTTTCTACAAGCAATAAAAGGTAATTTTTTTTATGTTTGTCTTCACTTTTGTTTTCTTCTTCTTCTTTGTACTTTTCCTCTTTTGGTTTAGATGAGCATTCAAGTGAATCTAGAAGCATCAGTATAGTCATGTTTGTGTGAGTGCCAACGATATTACATGATGATGATCGCCTCCTCAAGATTCTGTATCATTTCATTCTTGTTCGTCTTGATGATGTAATGCGAATGGGGACTGAGCTCGATCTTATGTTTTATGCGTTGAACGCCTCTGAAGCAAGGTAGAACATGCAAGGGTTCCAGATAAGTCATCAACCAGAGGAGGTAAGTATTTCTTTAATCTTTTCTTTCTTTTCTTTTATTTCTTTAGTTTAGATCACCAACACCAATAACACCCAACTCTTTCATCACCCATTTTGATTTTTTTGTACATATCATTTCTAGTTTTTCCATCTTTTAATCTACCATCTTCTTCCTATGTTAACTTTAACTCAAATTTTCCTTTTTTCTTTTAAAGAACTAAAGAAGAACTTTAACTATACTTTGTAGCCTAAAAGAAAACTTACTAAAAAATCTTTTATCGCTAGTCCCTCTTTGTGGATCACGACCCGCATAACCACTTGCTATTACAGTAGAATTGAGTAACTTGAACTTTTCATTCTTAGTTCTGAAATTCTGTATTTTGTGCGCACGTAGACCTCAATCAAATTTTGTGTTTTGTTATTGGGGAGGGACGGTAAGTTATTCTGTTTTTTAGATTTACATTTTTGGTTAACTTTTTTTTAATTCTTGGTGTACAAATTTAACAATAAGGAACTTTTGCTATAGTGGATATATAAGTGGCCTTGGACTCTGCTCAAGAAAGCGAGCCAAGAAACCCTCAGATTTGCTACATTTCTGTGGCAATCTGAGTGAACTACTAACCTGTATTTTCTGCAAGTTAGCTGGATTACAAGTTTAATATCTGTAGCTATTAATTTCCTTGTTTGTCTTACTGTACTTCCTTTCTAACCTCAACAGTAAAATGATGTTTGTTAAATGCTAAAAACGGTTTAGACTTTGCATTTAGGCACGTGTCTAATTCGTTTACATTTTCATTACTGTTGAAGAGTGCTGGAGAAAAAGGTACGTTTGCATGGCATATAGTTTAGGAAACATTCTTGAGTGATTATTTGCTTGTTGAATGTTACTTTTCTTTATCCGGCACACTTTGCACAATCAATCTTAAGGGCTTGTCCTATAAAGAAGATAAGGTGGGGAAGTCATTACGCTCCCTTAGCCCACAAACAATCTCCTCACTCACTAACCCAAGCCTAACTAAAAATGAGTAGACGTTGGCCCTAGGGACATCTCGGACTCAATTAGGAGATTATCCTAAGGGGAAGGTGTTGGAATTTGACTCCTGCCAAATCAGTGTCTAAGGAAAGGGATTGAGGGGCGAAACCCCGAAGGCTGGTGGTTTGGCTTAATTAGGCCCATCGCGTATGTGCGGATACCTCCCACCAATCTTGCCCTGACCTGGCTGATTAGCCTGTGGTCAAAGTCTACATTATACCTCCCGTGGACAGTCTAACCAGTTAGGAGTCATCTAGGTCAAAGGTCTACCCTAACTTAGTTTAGAATTTTTTTCTTTTCTTTCCTTTATTTGTTTGTTTTTCTTTGTTTGTGTTAACATTTCCTGTGTGATATGGCTTATAACAATAATTTTTTCAATTTTAATGGTAATCCATATTATACCCCGACCTCTTTTTCGGATATTACCAACCCGGCATATCATAACTTTAACCAACCTAGTGTGCCGGATTGGTCTTATCCGAATCAATATATCCCATGCCCCAATCTTATGACCATAATTTCAGAATAATTTTAACTCTTTACAGAGTTAATGGGGATTCACCTCCCCCGAGTCCAATTTTCAACCAACTTGTCCTCCTTATCCTCCTTGTCCACAATATTTCGAAGATTCATACTCAGTTCCACCAGTCCAAAATAGAAAACCATTAATTTTGGAAATGAATATGCGTGAGTCCAAACAACAATCACAAAATCTGATGGACTCACAATTTCACCACCAATTTCAAAACAACACTTCATCTTTTCAAGACCAATCGCAACAAAATGATGAACCAATCAACTATGAAAAGATACTTGAAGCCATGACTCAGGCTCAAAACGCTCGTAATCATGACATAGATATGATGGTCCAAACTCTACGTTCTCACCGTTTGGCCAGTTCTGATGTCGCTAACCGTTCTGTTAAAGCCGAAGAGTCATGTTGTTTTGAAAAACAAGGTTCCATTTCAGCACAATTATTTGAACTTGCCTAAACTCCAAATTTTGAAAGTGACATTGACAGTTTGGCAAGTTATCCCTTTCTTGAAATTGAACTTGAGAATGAATATGATCATGAACTTCAACTTAGTGATTCAATTCTACTTCCTAATTCAATTATGACTTTGGTGTCTTCACCTGATTTCAATCTTTTTCCAGAGTCAACATATTGGATCCTGTGTCAATTCATCATGAAATTGAATTGCCCATCTTTGATGATCATCATAATGAACTTGACCAATTTCATACTTTAAAAGTCCCATTGATAAATTGGCAAGTTCTCATTTTTATGAAATTGAACTCAATGAGAAATGAGACCTAGATTCTCAATTTTGGGATCCAGTTCAAATTCCCAAATCAATATTGACTCATGTTTTGTTACCCAACTTGAGTAATATTTTAGAGTCAATTTTGATTCCCACACCTGTCATTCTTGAACTTAAATCACCAATATTAAGTCACATTCTATTGTGGAAAAATAAATGTGGACTTGAGTTTCAACTTCTTGATTGGACCCACTTCCTGAACCAATCTCGACTCCTGAATCTTTACTTGACTTAAGTCACTTTCCGGAGTCGGTATTAGTTCCTGTACTTCCTAAGTCCAAGTCAATCATTCTATCTTTTCACACTCCATTTTCGGACAAGGCGGTTGATAAAATTGACATCGAAATTAATTATAAAATTTGGAAATTAGATGGGGTTAAATTTTATTAAAAACCGTTCATATATACATCAGTTTAGTGGGTTATATAAGAGATATTTCTGGTGGGTTCCTCCGAACTCCACGAAAAGTCAATTGGGCCGCAATTCGTAGACCAATCAGACCACCACCGAAACCACCACCTTAAGGAGTATTTTCCTTCCCTGTCTTCTTTTTCATGCATCTATGCATTAATTCATACATAAGGACAATGCATGAGATAGGTGTGGTGGAGGGTTCTAACATAACTTAGGTTTTTTTTATTAAAATTTTTTTTTACATTTTCTTTACTTTTAAAAACTTTTTGAAAATAGAAACAACATTTTGACATATTTTTTGTAAGAAATTAAGTCAATTTTAAGGAATAGGAAAATCAAAATTAGGATTTCTTAAACTTAGTCAAAATAAGATTATTTGTTTGGATTTTAGGGTTAGGAAGATAATTTGTCAAAGTAATTTAGTCTTGATCTTTACCTTAATGAAATATGCACACTTCATTCACTTACACACTTAGGGTTCAAAAGCAAAGATTCTTATACCTTGTAAAATAAAAAATAAAAAAATCTATGAAAGATGAACATATCTAATTATTGATTAGCTAGGTTCTTTGGCCTAAGTAAGCCTTGGTATTTATGCGAAAGATGATTAGATAAGTTTGATAAAATAATATATATAAATCCCCTGCTTAAGCTAGGTATTTGTGTCTAATAAAGCATAAGTATTCACGCCTAAAAGTAGTTCATATAATAAAATCCTTAGTTTTGTGGCCTTGTTTGCTCGAGTCCTTAAGTCCTTGGGGTGTTTTCTCACCCGGTGTCCTAAGAGCGTTTGGTTGGGAGTCATCAATTAAAGGCTCGTTACATAGGAAGATTAGAAAGCCTAATAGAACTAAGGAATAATACCACTAAATATATATATATATATATATAAGACATAAGAGTTAGGGTTAAAGAACCCTTAGTCAAAATTTTCACGGTCACAAGGTGCATATGACTTAGGGTAAAGTAATAGACTAGATGAGAAATATAATTTGACTCCTTACTTTAATTGATAACAAATTTTTGAATAGAGACTAAGTTTAGGAATGAAAAATTCGGTTTTCCTATAACTTATAAATTACTTAAAACTTACAATAATATTTCAAATATTTTTATTTCAAAATGTGTTTCAAAATACTAACATTATTCTCTTTCTTTACGGATTTTGTGGGTGTAATATACTGAAAACCCTCACGAAACAAAACTCGTCCTCTAGGGGTAACCTAGAGGTTTAACGGCTTGTTGCACATGCTCAATGCAATTGTGTGACCTGCGAAAGTGGTCTAAAAATTTTTTGTTTAGTTGTTTTGCTGAAGGACGAGCAAAAGATAGGTATGGGGGTGTAATCGGTCGCTAATATTACACATTCATTATCATATTCTCATACTTATTTTAGAATAAACTCTGCTTTCTCTTAATTATTATTTAATTTATTTGCAGGCCCATTCCTAAAGGAGAGGGAAGAGAAACGAGCCCAAAAGCCTATCAAAATTCTGATTTAAATCAGAATTAATTTGAAGTCAGTAAATCAGGGCAGATTAGGTCGGTTCAGATCGGTTGAAAACCAGTTAGAACAAATCCCTACAAATCAATCAGTTGAGCCAAAGACCAAAGGCTGTTTCGTCACAATTTCGGAGATAAAACTGAAAATCCAGCTGAAGATAAAGTCATATCCCGAAACCAGGCTGCTCCACCCCTCAGCTGTGGCCACCTGGCCACAGAAATGCCGCGAAAATGCGGCATAAGCCGTGGATCCGCGGCTTTGTTAGGGAGTTAGGGGAGTGATTGCTCCCCCTATCTTCATATGCTCTCATAGGTTGGGTTTTGCCTATAAATATTGAGATTTTCAGAGCGTAGAAAGGATGACCATGCAGAGATAGAATTTAGTCCATGTTTTCATTTTTTTAGTATAGGCTTTGTTTTTCTTTTGATGTAATTTTTCTTTCTTTGTAAGTATAATTTAGACTGAGATTCATGTAAGTAAGAGAGGGAGGCTTATGTTGAGAGTGACACCGATGTACCTCCTCCTTCTTCCATCATTTCTGCATGCAATAAAAGGTAATTTTTTTATTTTTATCTTTACTTTTGTTTTCTTCTTCTTCTTTCTACTTTTCCTCTTTTGGTTATGATGAGCATCTAAGTGAATCTAGAAGCATCAGTATAGTCATGTTTGTGTGAGTGCCAACGATATTAGATGATGATGATGATCTCCTCCTCAAGATTCCGTATCATTTCATTCTTGTTTGTCTTGATGATGTAATGCGAATGGGGACTGAGGTCGATCTTATGTTTTATGCGTTGAACGCCTCTGAAGTAAGGTTGAACATGCAAGGTTCCAAGTAAGTCATCAACCAGAGGTGGTAAGTATTTCTTTAATCTTTTCTTTTATTTCTTTAGTTTAGATCACCAACACCAACAACACCCAACACTTTCATCACTCATTTCGATTTCTTTGTACATATCATTTCTAGTTTCTCCATCTTCTTAATCTACCATCTTCTTCCTAAGTTAACTTTAACTCAAATTTTCGTTTTTTCTTTTAAAGAACTAAAGAAGAACTTTAACCATACTTTGTAGCCTAAAAGAAAACTTACTAAAAAAGCTTCCATCTCTAGCCCCTCCTTGTGGATCACGACCCGCATAGCCACTTGCTATTGCGGTAGAATTGAGTAACTTGCACTTTTCATTCTTAGTTCTGAAATTCTGTATTTTGTGCGCAGGTTCAAACTCAATCAGTCGATCGCTGCAGAAGTTGGTCGACCGGTCCGGTCGACCAACGTGCATAAGCGTGCACGCCAGTTTGGACTGGTGGGCCGGTCAACCGGGCGGTCGACCGTTCAGAGAGCTCTGCTATCTAGAAATTGCCTAGGTCGACCGACCGTCGACCGGCAGAGGGCTATTGCTCACTGTATCCAGCTCCAATCGACCGGGCGGTCGACCGGCCAGAGAGTCGTTGATCTCTGATTCTAGGCCTGGTTGACCGTGCGGTCGACTGATGGCTCAACAGTCATAAAAATGACCGTTGGCCGGTCACCGCCCGGTCGACCGGAAGGGCATTTCTGCCCTTTCCTGCTGCCAACGGGCAGAATTTGTTTGGGGCTATAAATACCCCTCATTTGAACTGGTTTCATACAAGTTTTTCAAAAGCAAATATCCTCATCTTCTTAAGTGTTTAACAGCAAGTTTTTAAAAGAGTTTTGGGCTTAAAGATTTTATCTTTATTTGTTTTAAAAGAGTTGAAAAATCAAGAAAAGGAGAAGTCTTTGGGATTGATTTTTTATCTTCATTTCTATAGCTATTCTAGAAGCTTTCCCAAGAGTTTTTCTTTGTGTTTTGATTTCCAAACTCTTTGTTTTTCTTACACTGGAGCTATCTATCTATCCTATCTATTAGGATCTATTTTGTGGAAAATTGGTTTGTGGTTGCTGATACCACCAAGAGTTGTAAACCCTCCGTACTTTGTGATATCCCTTTAGTGAGAGGTGATTGTGTTGTTATCCCTCTTGTGAGAGGTGATTGTGGAGGTTGTGTTGGTATCCCTCTTAGTGAAGATGTGATTGTTGGAGTTGTGACTTTGAGCCTTATCCCTCTTGTGTGAGGTTGATAGTTGTTTGGCTAAGTGCCATTTCCTCTCAGTGTAGAGGTGATTTGTGTTGTGCCTTGTCTCTTGTGTAGAGGTTGTATTTGTTGGAGAGAGGAGTTGTGTACTCCTACTTGTATTTGCCTAAATCCTCAGTGGAGGTCCCCTGTGTGGGAAGTCCTGTGTGGACGCTATAGTGGAAGTCCTTCTGTGTGAAGGCGGGGACGTAGTGCTGGGTGCTCGAATCTCGAAACATATCTTTGTGTTTGCATTTGATCCACACTCTCTCTTTTATTTTGTGCATTGCATCATATTTTTCATACATATATATACTTGGGTTTGATTGTGTGCCATACTTGTGTTGAACCAAGAGAGCTTTACATAGCACCTCAACTCTTATTTAGAGAGAATTAGGGGAGATAGTCCAGAGCCCTTCACCGGGAATTCGGCTACACTTCACCCCCCTCTAGGTGTACTTTCAATTGGTATCAGAGCCTACGCTCCTGATATTAGGTTTAACCACCTAAGAGTGAGATCTTGGTTTAGCTGATCTATAGTTGCATTTGCACACATATTGTTTTCACTCATGGACTTCATGACCCCTCCTATGTATGACACTTCCAACATTGATATTTGGAAAGCTAGGATGTCCATGTATCTAAAAACCCTAGGGTTGCATGTTTTTCTTACCGCTACCAAGAAATCTTATCTTGGTAATAGCAAGCATATAGAGGCCAATGCACAAGCCCTAACGGCACTTAGAAGCACTCTAAATATAGAATATTTGTCTATGATTTCTCATTATATTCCGCTTTTGCTGTGTGGAACACTTTGACCTCTCCCGCACTGTAAACGACGAAATATGTGGAGGGGAATCTAGTGGAGAAGAATCCGAACATCATTGCTACATGGTCCAAGGGAATGACTTCCTTGAGGTACATTCAGAAACTCAACTAAATGATATGCTAGTTTTTCCGGCGAAGATTATGTTGACGCCGATGCTTTAAATGAAGAACTTTCCATTGTTTGTGAAAAATTATTAGAAAAATATAAAGCTTTGAAAAAGAAAAGTTTTGGAGTTATAAAAAAAAGGATTTAGTTTCAAAACTTTATTTGGCTTTGCAAGAGATGGTCGAGATTTCAAATGAACGGGACTCATTGAAGTCCCAACTTGAACTTGCTCTTAATGAAAACAAAATTTTTTAAAATAAAAATGATTGTGAAATTGTTTTGAAGAAAAATGAAGTTCTATCGTCAAAACTTAATTTTGTTGTAAAAGAAAATGAATCTTTGAAAAACAAAATTGCTTCTATTTAAAAAGAATTGGATTTGGTTTCAAAGGAAAATATTTATTTGAAAAATGATTTATCTTCTCTTGTTTGCCATGCTAGTGTAGCCTCATCTTCGAGTGTATCTATTACATGTTCCACCTCTTCTTCTATTATTGAAAATGATATATGTGATTTAAAGAAGAGTGTTGATTGTTTGGGCTCCACTTTGAGAAAATGTGCTTTGAACCACACACGGTTGGAATCTACGTTTTGAAAGAAACAAGTTCCACATATGCATGCACACCATACACGACATACACGTGCTCCTCACGTTCACACTCATAACACCATGTATGCTCATGTGTACACTTGTACACATTGTGGATGTAAGGGCCACCTTACAAAGTTTTGTTATGATAGAGTACATAATGAAAATTTTGCAAATAGATTTGTTTGGGTTAGGAAAGCTGCTAAACCCCATGGACCCAATAAAGTATGGGTACCAAAAGCCACTCCTATTTTATTTGATGTAGGTG
Organism: Agave tequilana; assembly: GCA_038442645.1. Classification (NCBI taxonomy): domain Eukaryota; kingdom Viridiplantae; phylum Streptophyta; class Magnoliopsida; order Asparagales; family Asparagaceae; genus Agave; species Agave tequilana. The sequence goes on from JAVJIF010011288.1 coordinate 83,775, forward strand.
TGGGCTCTCACTTGACGTGAGGGCATTGGTGCCTTGAGGTGGATGCGTTCCGAGCTAAACGGTGACACTTTTGGATGCATCACTTTCAATGGGTGTTTGGTGGGAGGACCACCATGGTTTGAAGATATAGAAATATGCCCTAATGGTTTTGATAATGATCTCTAACTTCTTATTGTGTTTACATGCTTTCATATTATCGATTTTTAGCATGTTTTGATTACTATGTTAAATGCCATGATAATTAGACTTGTGATATACATGATTAGTATTTGAAAAACACCCATGTTTATATGGACTTATATTTAGTGTTCTCACTATGGTTTAGCTATTGTGTATATCATAGCCTAATAGCATGTGCATTTACTTAATGATCATATTAGTTTATGTTTTGTTTTATGCTTCATATTTTGACTACTTGTTTAAATGTAACCTTCATTAAAACTTGTATATATACTTATACAACTAGTGAGCCACAAATAATTATTATACGTTTGTGCTTGATTGCTCATTTGTACTCATTAGATGTACTAGTATAGCCTAGTTTTGATGAATAGTGTATTCTAACTTGTATTCCCTATTTTTTTCGACATGTTTCTATGATAATATATTTTAACTTCATGTATATGTTAATTTTGCCTAAACTTTAGATATACATGTATACCCTTGAGTCATTTGCTTTCCATGCAAATTTTTATTATGGACTCAAATTGTGTTTGGGATATGTATGTATACTCTAGTTTGGACAAAACATACATATACCTTGAAGTTGGCATTGTTTTAATGAAAATTAAAGTTTCATGTTTTTCATGTTTGTTAAGGAATTTTATATTAAGCTTAAATGCCTTGTTCCATGATTTTGTTCATTACATAACTTTGTACACTCACATTATTTGATGTTTACTCATGATTCTTGTTTTCATGAGCTTTCTATATGCTTTGTAGACATTGAGTGTCGATGATTGTGTGACTTACATATTTTTCATGGATTATATTCTTGTTTTATTCCTTACTTGAAGGATTTCGTACTAGTTTTCAAGATTATCATAAAACTAGTTGCGTTATTCTTCATTTGGTAGAGTTTTCAATTATGCTAAAATTATTTTCAAACTTATTTTTGAAAACCCTTACCCATCAAGGGTGGTTGGATGGGCGACTATGCCATGTATGCTCAAATTGAAAATCACTTTAACATGTGCATGATAGGTTGGTCTTTATGAGTTATACACTTGATCCTCATTGTGTTTTCAATTGGTATCACAATTGATATTTATTTTGTATACTCATATTTGTTTTTATATATGTATGCTTCAACTTCAAACAGTATTAATTTAGATTGGTATTTATATTTTTATACATATATATATGATTTGATTGTGCTTACTATATTTTTATATCTTAGAGCACAAATTTTATTATGCTAAGCTTGATTTAATCCTTAATGATAATTATTTTTAAATTTGTATCTTATACAAGTTTATGCATCATTTTCATTAGTATTTTATAAAGGGGGAGAAAATTCATGTTTTACCTTTAAATCGATTTTGTTTACAATTGGTATCTTACTCCTACTCTTTATGTTGAAAAATGATATTTGTCAATTGATATCTTACTTTTCAATTGGTTTCCTTCGCTCCTAATGAAAATTATTTTTCAATTGGTATATGTTTCATTTTCAATATTGGTATCAAGAATCTTAAATTGATATTATTCTCTATTTGGTATCTTTATTGCAAAATGATTTTAGTGTTAAACCAAAAAGGTTGGTATATTACAATTGGTATCATGCTTCATTTTATATTGGTATCTATATTGAAATGAGCTTTGTTTACCTAAAAATTTAGTTTTTACTTTCATTTGGTATCAATACTTACCATATATATATATTCTTACATTTGGTATCAAAATTATAAAATATTTTCAATTGGTACTAATGTTTACAATTGGTATCAAGATTACAATATATATTTGTTTCAATTGTTATCAAAAACATACATGTTTCATTTTCTATTTTGTATCAAAACTTTATAAGATGTTTTCAATTGGTATCTTTTGGTACCTTAAAAAATTTTTTTGTGTAGTTTCTATTGGTATCATAATTTAGTATCACAATATTTTGATGCAAGGGAAGCTTAACATCTTCTATATATATAAACTTTATTGTTTGTTTTGATAAAAAGAAGAAATTTCTTTTGAGTTTATTTTGTGTCCCTTTGTTGATGATTTGACAAAAAGGGGGAGAGAAATTTGGAGATTTATATATGCATGTTATGTATATTTAGTTAATGCATGTTTACTTTTGTTTACTTTTACCATTGGTATATAGATTTTACAATTGGTATAAGAGCAATTGATATCATGCATGTTTATTTATGCATATTTATGCATATCTATATTGAGCATTCATTGCATATCTTTATTGTTTATTGCTATGCATGAGTTAAGGGGAAGCTTCTATGAAGCTTAACTTTAATCCATTCATATATAACTTCATGAGTTTTGTTATCGTCAAAAAGGGAAAGATTGTTGGCCTAGAGGCCCTTCACTCTAGTTTTGATGATGATTAATGATAGGTAGTAAAAAAATGCATATTTATCACTACATTTACTATCATGTTTCCTATTTATTCTTTTAATTATGCACTATTACTAAATTTTGTTATTTAATATGTGTAGGCCTTGAGTAATTATCTAAATAAAAGAATAAAGCCTAAATGAAGCCCAGAAGCCCAAAAGGCCCATGTACAAGCCCATGTGCAAAAGTTGTAGTAATCTAGAAGTTTCATATTATCTAACCTAATCTAAACTTGGATTTTTAACTCTTTATTTAAAATCTAAGTGAAGAAAAGGAAGGATAAGAAAGAACTCCTAATTGCTAAAAGAAGAGGAAAAGGATGGACTTCTACTCAACCCTAATTGCTTGCAGGACAAGGCTAAAGATAAAAGGAGAAGAGTGCAAAGATAGAAATTCGTTTCAAAAAGATTTGGATTTATGATAACTTTCTTCCCAAGTTATCTCGAATTTTCAAAATAAAGAGTCGGTATACAAAATCCAGAAAATATACCCAGATGGACGGACCAGAGGAGGCCACGCGAGAAAGCGCGTGGCCAAGGGCTAAGCTACAGCTGCGGAAATGCGACCATAGCCGCGTTTCCGTAGGTGTGTGGATAAGTTAGGGTACTAGCTTTTGTGGAGGAGTTATACCGGGACTCTACTTCTTTCATCTCCTATAAATACCCCTGCAGAGCAACAGAGAGGGCGCATCCAGAGACGGGAACTTAGAGTTTTCTTTAGAATTCTCTTTTCAAATTTCTTGTAATTTTCGTTTCGTTTTTAGCATATTTTGGAGGAGGAGAGGAGCATTGTATTTGGAAGTGACATTCAAATAAAGGTTACCTTTTCTTCTTTGTCATTTAATTTTGTCCTTTAATTTTGTTTATGCTGTGATCTTTTTATTTGTCTTCTTTTCTCTCTTTCACATAATTTTGCACATTAAAAAAAAAGAAATTGAAAATATAAAAAAAAAAGAGATGAATAACTAATTTTACTTTGTGTTTGCTAATCTCTTAAACAACCTAGTCTAGTTTAGAAAGTGAATGGATTGATAATCACTTTTAGAAAGCCTAGGTTTAAAACAGTTTTCTTGAAGATAATTGATAGTTAGTTTTTCTAATCTAGGTTACACCTCTAAACGATTCTTCATAAATTCATGCTTAAGTACTTTGACAGCATAACTTTAAGTTAAGACTTTTCTTATGCTGTACTTAGAAGTTAGGATGAACACTTGTTGAATTTTTATTAGTGCAAACTAGTTAGATTCTAATATCACTTATCTTGCTTGAATTTCTATTAATAAGCTAGGATAGATTTTACTTGTTTCAAAATGACATTCACTTTTCAAGACTTGCACTATGGGTTGTGGTAGAAGATTAGTAAAACTGCATATCTCCAATCAAATCATTCAAATCTAACTCTCTTTTGTTTTGTTCTAAGTAATACAGAGAAATCGTCCGAAACGCTTGCATCGCATCCTTCCCTGTGGATCGACCTGCTTTGGCCCTTTCTGCAGCGGATAGAATTGAAATGAGATTTTCTAACACTTAACCTTTTTCTTTATTACAATTTCTCGTTCCAATTAAAATTTTGGCGTCGTTGCCGGGGAAGGAACGACACGATATTCTCAAAACTAATTCTTTCTTTCTTTCTGTTTGCAGGTTCAGAGAACAGGAAAACAAACAGCAGCAAAGGACATATAGCAACTCTGTGCCTCTGCCCTCGAAGGCAGAGCAGCAGAGCCTACTACAGAGCCGCGCAAACACGGCCATAGCCGCATTTTCGCGGCCTGAGTAGTGAACTACTCACTCTTTTTTCTGCAGGTTGCTGCAAATTGCAAGTTTAGTTTACTGCTTTGTTAATTTTCTCTGTGATCACCCTGCACACTACTAATTAATTAACAGTAACCTATTTGTTGAAAAATAAAAAAAAAATTAGACTCTTCCATCATAGGCACGTGTCTATTTAATTTTTTAATTTCTGTTGAAGAGTGCTGGCGACAAGGTACGTTCGCATTGCATATAGACTAGGACGCACTCTTGGCTGATTTACTGCTTTTTGAGTGATTACTTATCTACTGCTTTACACGTACACAAAAAAATCTTAAGGGAAAAACCCATAAACAAGATAAGGTGGGGATTTCATCACCCTTCCTTGGCCCACAAATCATCTCCGTCACACTCACAACCCTAACCCTAATTAAAAATTGACTAGACGCTGGCCCTAAGTTAACTCGGACTCACTAGGAGATTGGCTGAAGGAGGAAGTTGTTCGAAATTAACTCTTGCCAAATCGGTGCCTAGGAAGGGGATTAAGGGCCGAAAGCCCGAAGATCGGTGGTTATTTAATTAAGGAACGTCTTTGACGGAAAACCTCCCACCGGTCTTGCCACCTACCTGGCAGATTAACTTGTATTTAAGGTCGGCAATATACCTCCTAAAGACAGTCTAAAGTTAGGAGTCGTCTAGGTCAAGGCTTACCCTAGAATAGGATTTTTGACTATTTTTTCTCTTTCTTGATTGATTGGGTGAACTTGTTTGTTAACTGTGCATGCCATCTTGGTCGAGAGACCCATTCACATCTAGACTAAGTAGAACTAGTTCACCACCCGAACAAAAGCCCGACTCACACATGGCACAACCACTATCACTACAAGATAGGTTCTTTCCTATTAGGACCTCTCTTCCTTCTTGCATTCAGTTATCCGATGGAAGGTGTTGACCAATTTGAGCTCAAGCCACAATACATCAACACTCTTCCCAAATTTTATGGACTTGAATCCGAGGATGCATACTTTTTTATAAGGAAATTTGAAGAAGTATGTCTCATGATGAAGATACCCAGCCTAGGAGAAGATGCCATCAAATTACGGTTTGTCCCATTCGCTTTGAAAGACTTAGCAAAGAAATGACTCTACAGTCTAGAGGCCGGTTCAATATCTTCGTGGGATAATTTCGTCAAAGCGTTCTTGAAGAAGTTTTATCCGGTGCACAAGACTGCACTAATTAGAAAGAGCATCTTACAGTTTAAGCAAATAGCTAATGAACCTTTTTGGAAATATTTCGAACGTTTTAAGGACCTCCTTACCCAATGCCCTCACCATAGGATAGAGAAATGGCGACTTTGCCAAGTTCTTTATGATGGATTAGAATATCAAACTAAAACGCTATTAGAATCCATGTGCCAAGGAGGATTTTTGAAAAAGAACGAACATGAAGGATGGTTATTATATGAAGAATTAGCTGATAATACCATCCAATGGGAACCAACTCCGAAAAAAATTTAGGATTAATGACCCTACTTCTTCTAAAGGAGGTATCCAATCCATTGAGGCAAACATAGCTACCAACGCTAAGTTAGCTGCTGTGATGCGAAGACTAGAAGCTCTTGAAACTAAAGAACCAGTCTCTGTGAACCAAGTCAGCCCAACACCTTCGGCGGGCTGTACTTATTGTCAAGGCATGAACCATGTGTTCGAGGAATGTCCCGTCTTCATCGCGCATCAAAGCTTGCCCGAACAAATGACTACGGCCTTCACAAGGTCCGCTAACAATCCATATTCGCCCACCTACAATCCCGGTTGGAGAAATAATCCAAATTTCTCATGGGGCCCCAGCAACAATGATCAAACAAGGCCCAAATTCTCCAACAATTTCCAAAATCCACCTTATCATCAAAATTTCCCAAGTCAAAATCCTCCACACTCTTTCCAAAATTCATAAATGGAAACAAGACTCTCAAACATGGAAAGAAAGGTGGACACTCTAGTTAAAAGCCATGACACGCTGGCTTAAGTCTTGACTAGGATAGAGATCTAACTGAATCAATAAGAAAGACAAAAGGAACTCTACTAAGTCAAACCATTGCCAAACCCTAGGAATCCTAGGCTAGCCAATGAGGCTCAAGACCCAAACCAGTGTAACTTGGTTCATACACTAAGATCAGGGAAAAAAGTTGATAATCACGTATCCATGCCACAGGACCCATCTCAGTTGTCCATTCCATCTAGTTCCACTCCATCTCCACAAAACTCCAAAGAAACTGAAGTTGAAAAATCAGCAAGACAGGTGCACCAACCTACAGCCCCATTTCCAAATAGGCTTAGGAGCAACAACAATGCACACATGGGAAAACTACTCGAGGTGTTCAATCAGGTTAGGCTCAACATCCCACTTCTTGATGCAATCCAACAGGTCCCTAGTTATGCCAAATTCCTTAAGGACATGTGCATCAAGAAAAGAAAGACAAATGTGCCTAAGAAGGTTTTTCTAGCCACTAACATTAGTGAGCTATTGTCCAACCAGATCCGGTCAAGTACAAGGACCCTGGTTGCCCCACCATTTCTTGCACAATAGGTCGAGCTGAAATTAATCGAGCACTCCTCGATTTAGGTGCTAGCATTAATTTGCTTCCTTTCTCCATATATCAACAACTTGGATTAGGTGAACTCAACCCAACCCAAGTTATAATTTAATTGGCTGATCGATCAATTAAAGTTCCTAAGGGAGAGATCAATGATGTCCTCATACGGGTAGGAGAATTCATTTACCCAGTCGATTTCATTGTTTTAGAGACACAACCTGTGTCTAATCCTAGGTCCCAAACTCCCGTCATCTTAGGTCGCTCGTTCCTAGCAACCGCGAATGCAATCATAAATTGTAGAAACAGATCCATGAGATTGACTTTTGGGGATATGACCAAGGAAGTCAATGTTTTCAACTTATGTAAACATCCCTACGACATGAACGACCAACCCTTTGAGGTTAACTTCATTAAAAACATGACTAGTGAGCACAACGAGGAGATCACGCTAGAGTCAAAGGAAGAGGAAGAGTTAGAATTAAGTGATCTCAACCTTGATGAGATTGAATGGGCAGCAAATCCAAGTTCTATAGAGATGAAAAATTTAAGCTTAACACCTCCACCCATCGAGCCACCTCCTTCGTTGGAGTTAAAGACTTGCCTAAACATCTTAAGTACGCCTATCTTGGTGAACAAGAGACGTTACAAGTCATAGTTGCCTCTAATTTGACTGATAGGCAAGAGGAAGACCTATTGGCAACCCTTAGGAGACATAGGGAAGCCATTGGTTGGACTATGGCAGATATCAAGGGACTGAGCCCTAAGATAGTCCAGCATCGAATCCATCTAGAGGAAGGGGTTAAACCGAAAAGGGATCCACAGCATAGGCTAAACCCGCTCATGCAAGAGGCTGTACAAGCTGAAATAGTGAAACTGTTAGATAATGGGATCATTTATCCCATTTCTGATAGCGAATGGGTTAGCCCAATGCATGTGGTCCCTAAGAAGTCCAGCTTTACTGTGATAAGAAACGACAAGTAAGAGTTAGTGCAAACACGACTGCCTACCAAAGTTCGAGTATGCATAGACTATCGCAAGTTGAACGCCGCCACTAGGAAAGATCATTTTCCCCTACCATTTATCGACCAAATGCTGGAACGATTAGCCGGCCATGAGTATTACTGTTTCTTGGACGGTTACTCAAGGTATAACCAAATCCCAATAGCCCCGGAGGACCAAGAAAAGACAACGTTCCCATGCCCATTTGGGATATTTGCGTATCGTTGAATGCCTTTCGGCCTATGTAATGCCCCCGCCACATTCCAACGTTGTATGTTAAGCCATTTTTCTGACATGGTCGAGCACTTCTTAGAGATTTTCATGGACGACTTCTCCGTCTATGAAAATTCATTTGACCAATGTCTCCATCACTTGGAGCTAGTACTGAATAGATGCACCGAAAAGAACTTGACCCTCAATTGAGAAAAGTGCCACTTTATGGTGTAGCATCGAATTGTCCTAGGTCATGAGATATCTAGGGAAGGGATCAAAGTGGACAAGGCTAAGGTGGAGATCATTGCCAAACTTCCAGTTCCACGAATCGTGAAGGACATTCGTTCTTTCTTAGGACACGCTGGGTTTTACCGTAGGTTCATTAAGGATTTTAGCAAATTGCTAGACCCCTTACAAACCTTCTAGCTAAAGACGTGCCCTTCATCTTTGACGATATGTGTAATAGCTCGTGGGAGAATTTGAAATTGGAACTCATCTCTGCACCTATCATCTCACCTCCGGACTGGTCCAACTCTTTTGAGATCATGTGCGATGCCTCAGATTTTGCGATGGGCGCTGTCTTAGGACAGCGCAAGGATAACAAGCAACACGTGATCTATTATTCAAGTAGGACACTCAATGACGCCCAAGTGAACTATACTACAACCGAGAAAGAATTCTTGGCAGTAGTGTTCGCTTTGGAGAAATTCGCCCATACCTACTTGGGACCAAGACCACGATTTTCACCGACCATTCTGCACTTCGATACCTAATGCTAAAAAAGGATCCGAAGGCTCGACTCATTCGTTGGATCCTTCTCCTTTAAGAATTTTATCTCGAAATTCGAGATAAAAAAAGGTGTTAAAAATGTTGTCGCAGACCATCTCTCTCATGTGCCAAACGCACCTTCTGACGAACTGCCCATCAATAGCAATTTTCCCGATGAACAACTTCTAGCCATCTCTAAGGAACCATGGTTTGCCGACATAGTAAATTACTTAGTCACAAATAAAACACCACCTAATTGGTCTAAACAAGATAGATACCGATTCTTGTCTCAAGTCCGGTATTACATATGGGAAGATCCTTACCTTTTCAAATATTGTAGCGACCAAATTATTAGGAGATGCATTCCCGATGAGGAAACTAGAAGCGTTCTAGCCTTTTGTCATGAATTTGCTTGCGGTGGACACTTTGGTCCCCGCAAAACTGCCTAAAAGATCCTACAAAATGGCTTTTATTGGCCCACTTTGTTTAAAGATGCATTCGAATTTTGCAAAACTTGCACAAGATGTCAAATGATAGGAAGGATTTCTAAACGAAATATGATGCCCCTAAATCCAATTCTAGAAGTAGAACTTTTTGATGTTTGGGGCATTGATTTTATAGGACCCTTCCCTAATTCGTTTGGGCACCAATACATCTTGTTAGCTGTAGATTACGTATCGAAATGGGTTGAAGCCGTCCCTTGCAAGACAAATGACAACAAAGTTGTTGTCAAATTCTTGAAAGAAAATATTTTCTCGCGCTTTGGAACCCCTCGTACCATAATTAGTGACAATGGTACACATTTTTGCAATAGAACTTTTGAAGCTCTTATGCGAAAATATGCCATAACTCACAAGTTATCTATGCCGTACCATTCTCAAACCAGTGGACAGGTAGAAGTTTCCAATAGGCAAGTCAAGCTTATCTTGGAGAAAACTGTGAATCAGAATAGGAAGGACTGGTCCACCAAATTGGTGGATGCCTTATGGGCATATAGGACCGCCTTTAAAACGATTCTAGGAATGTCTCCCTACAGACTAGTCTTTGGAAAGGCTTGCCACCTTCCTGTTGAGATAGATCACCAAGCCTTATGGGCAATTAAGCAGCTGAATTTCGATCTAGATAAGGCCGGTGAGCTTCGGAAATTATAAATTTCTGAACTGGAGGAATTGAGGAACGAAGCATATGAAAATGCGAAAATTGCGAAGGATAGGGTTAAGGTTTTTCACGATAAGTTCATCATGAGAAAAACTTTTGTCCAAGGACAAAAAGTGTTACTCTATAACTCTAGACTTCATCTCTTTCCCGGCAAGTTAAAATCAAGATGGACAGGGCCCTTTATTGTTAAGACAGTGTTTCCACACGGAGCCATAGAGATCTACGACCCGAAAAATGGCAATACATTCAAGGTAAATGGTCAACGTCTTAAAATCTTTTTGGAATCAGTACCGGAAGTAAATGCAGTCATGGGTCTTTTTTGACCCAATGTATCGGTAACTCTATCTCTCTGCCAATTCATGCATCCATGCATTTCATTCATACATTGGGGACAATGCATGAGACAAGTGTGGGGGAAGGGTAAAATGTAAAAATTAAAAAAAATAAAAAAAATTTAAAATTTTTTTTTCTTTTTCTCTTTATTTGTTCTAACATAACAATAAAAAAATAAATAAAAAAATTTAAATATATATATATATAAAAAGGGATATAAAACAAAATAAAAAGGACAATATTTTGACTTATCGTTTGAAAGAAATCTAAGTTAGTCTTAAGAATTAGGAAAATCATGATTAGGATTTCAAAAAACTTGGTCACAATAAATAAATTGTTGAATTTTTAGGTATAGAAGGAGAAATTGAATAAGTAATTAGTCTTGATTTTTACCTTAATGAAATGTGCATACCTAATGCATATCTAGGATTCTAAGACAAAGACTCTTGTGCCTCGTAAAAAAAATAATAATAAAATAAAAAAAAATAAATATAAAGAAATTCACTAATTAAGCTGGATACATGTGCCTCAAGAAGCATAAGTATTCATGCCTAAAGGTGATTTTATAAATAGAGTCCTTGGTTTTGTGGCCTAGTTCAATCGAATTTGAGTCAGTGGGGTGTTTTCTCACCCGATGCCCTAAAACCAACCAGTTTGGAAGCCACCGACTTTAAATTCGCTACATGGGTGGATTAGAAAGCCTAAGAAAACTAAGAAATATTATTTATATATGTACTAACACATCTAATAGTCAATTAGTTAGGTATGAGGGCCTCAAGAAGCCTTGATACTTACACGAAAGAAAATTAGATGAGTTATACATATTAAAAAAAAAGAAGAAAACAAATAATAAAAAAAAGGCATGAGAGTCCAAGTTAAAGAATTCCTAGTAAAAGATTCACAAGGATGCATATGACTTAGGGTAACAAAAGAGACTATACAAAAATTCAATTTGATTCTTACCTAAAATGGATAACAATTTATTATAGAAAGACTAAGTTTAAGAATGAATAAAAATGATAATCCTAAAACTTATAGACTACTTATTCTCTTTAAACATATTTCAAATATTTTCCTTTTATGGATTTTGTGGGTGTAATCCACTGAAAACTCTCACGAGACAACACTCGTCGTCTAGGGTAACCTAGAGGTTTAACGGCTTGTTGCACATGCTAAGTGCAACCGTGATTCCTACGAAAGTAGTTAGCTAGATTAGTTTTTCCTTTCTTATTTTTTTTGATTTTTACTCGAGGACGAGCAAACAGATAAGTGTGGGGGTGTGATAGGTAGTAAAAAATGCATATTTATCACTACATTTACTATTATGTTCCCTATTTATTCTTTTAATTATGCACTATTACTAAAGTTTTGTTATTTAATATGTGCAGGCCTTGAGTAATTATCTAAATAAAAGAATAAAGCCTAAATGAAGCCCAGAGTCCAAAAAGCCCATGTGCAAGCCCATGTGCAAAAGTTGTAGTAATTTAGAAGTTTCTTATTATCTAACGTAATCTAAACTTAGATTTTTAACTCTTTATTTAAAATCTAAGTGAAGAAAAGGAAGGATAAGAAAGAACTCCTAATTGCTAAAAGAAGAGGAAAAGGATGGACCTCTACTCAACCCTAATTGCTTGCAGGATAAGGCTAAAGATAAAAGGAGAAGAGTGTAAAGATAGAAATTCATTTCAAAAAGATTTAGATTTATGATAACTTGCTTCCCAAGTTATCTCGAATTTTCAAAATAAAGAGTCGGTATACAAAATCCAGAAGAATATACCCAGATGGACGGACCAGAGGAGACCACGCGAGAAAGCGTGTGGCCAGGGGCTGATTGTTGCTAAATGTTGCATATTTAATGTTACATTTCCATACTTATTTTAGAATAAAAGCCTGCATTGTCCTAATTATTTGTTAATTTATTTGCAGGCCCAATCCTTAAGGAGATGAAGAGAAATGAGCCCAAAAGCCCACCAGAATTCTAAATTAAATCAGAGTTAATTCGTACACATAAAATCAGGGCAAAATCAAGAGGTTGAAACCGGTTGAGAAGAATCCTCTCAGAATCGATCGGTTAAAGCCAAGAATCTAAGGTCATTTCGTCAGAATCCGGAGCTCAAACGACAAAACCAACAAAGGATAAAGCCAGAAGAAACCCCCGGAGAGACCCACTAACAGGGTGTGGCCATCTGGCCACACCCTGGCCGCGGAAACGCGGCTTGGGCCGCGTTTCCGCGGCAATCCTGGGGAGTTAGGGGGAGCGTGAACTCCCCGACCTCCCCGGGATCTTGGTGGTTGGGTTTTCTGCCTATAAAAGGCCATTATGTGCACTGAAAATGGAGGTGAAGGCAGATTAGGATTTAGCCTAGTTTTAATTCTTTGTAGTTTAGGTTTTTCTTTTTCTTGTTATGTAATTGTATGTAACTTAGGGTAGAAGAAGATTCATGTAAGTAAGAGAGAGGGGCTGATGTTGAGAGTGACATCGACGATGTACCCTACTCCTTTCTTTCATTGTCTCAGCAAGTAATAAAGGTAAATGCTTTGTTTGTTCTCTATTCTGCTTTACTTTACATTTGTTTGCTTTCCTCTTCCTGTTCTACTTTACCTTGGTTGTATTTGTTGAGTGTGCAAGTGAATTCCAAAGCAAGTATAACCAAGCTACGTGAGAGCCAGCGATAGTTCATGAAGACATTCTCCTCTTCCAAGATCCGCATCACTTCGTTCTTCTTATGCTTGACGATATAATGTGCACGGGGACCGAGCTCGAGTTTATGATCTATGCGTTGAACGCCTCTGAAGCAAAAAGGTAGAACTTGCAAAAAGGTTTCCAAGTAAGTCATCAATCAACCTAGGTAAGTATCTCTTCACTTTTCTTTCTTTCTTTTCTTTCTTAGTTTACATCACCAACTACTTCTTCCAAATCGTTTTCATTCTTCTCTCCACTTCATTGTACATAATCGTTTTCTTTTGTTTTCTGAATTTTCCAACTTCTTCATCCTCCATTTTCTACTAACTTTAACTATACTTTCTTTTTCCATTTTCATAACTTTAAAACAGAGAAGAACTTTCGCTTATTTTCTTAACGATTTCAATAAAGAACTGTAAAGCTTCCATCGCAAACCCTCCTTGTGGATCACGACCCGCATAGCCACTTGCTATAGCGGAAGAATTGAGCACTTGCACATATTCTTTCTTAAGTTCTATAATCTCGTATTTTGTGTGCAGGTTTAGCATCAATCAAATTTTGGCGCCGTTGCCGGGGAGGGTAAAACGATTTTTATTGAAATCTGAATTTTTATTGCAAATTTTTAGAACTAAACGAATTTTCTTCTCTGTTGCAGGTTACAGGGCAAGCAAAGTAGAAAATTATTATTGCAGTGACATACAAGTGGCCTTGGGCCTCTGCTCCAAAAAGCAGAGACCAAGGGCCCTCTGAATTGCCGCGTTTCCACGGCAAAAGCCGCGGATCCGCGGCAAGGACGAGTTGACTACTAACAGCTTTTTGCAGGGCTGCTTAGTTTAAAAAAATTCTAGTTTGCTGCAACTTTAATTTTTCTTATATGCCATAACATAAGCCTGCTAATAATCAACAGTAAAATATTGTTGAAAAGATAAAAATTTATTAGACATTGCATTTTAGGCACGTGTCTTTTTAATTCCTTTATTTTTTTACTGTTGAAGAGTGCTGGAGCAAGGTACGTATGCATTGCATTAGCATAGGACTCACTTCTTGGTTGTTTATATCACTTTGAGTGAATCTTACATATCTTGTACACTTGCACAAAATTATTTTAAGGGCACTAACCCATAACAAGATAAGGTGGGGATTTAATCACCCTTCCTTAGCCCAAAAATCAGATTCCAAGCACTCACTAACCCAAGCCTAACTAAAATTGAGTAGACGTTGGCCCTAGGGACATCTCAGACTCAATTAGGAGATTATCCTAAGGGGGAAAAATGTTAGAATTGACTCCTGCAAAATCAGTGTCTAGGAAAGGGATTGAGGGCCGAAAGCCCGAAGGTTGGTGGTTATTTAATTAAGGAACGTCTTTGACGGAAAACCTCCCACCAACCTTGCCCTAACTTGGCTGATTAGCTTGTGGTCAAAGTCTACATTAGACCTCCCGTGGCAGTCTAATCAGTTAGGAGTCATCTAGGTCATAGGTCTACCCTAACCTAGTTAGAATTTTTTTTCTTTTATTTGTTTGTTTATTTGTTTGTTTTTCTTTGTTTGTATTCTATTGTGTGATATGGACTAAATAATAATTTTTCAACTACAATAATAATCCATATTACACACCGACTTCATTTTCGGATTTTACCAACCCGGCATATCATAACTTTGACCAACCTAGTGTGCCGGATTGGTCTTATCCGAATCAATATGACCCATACCCCCAATCTAATAACTATAATTTCATAATGATTTCAACTCTTCACCGAGTCAGTGGGGATTCACCTCCCCGAGCATAATTTTCAACCACCTTGTCCTCCTTCTCCACCTAGTCCACAATATTTTCAAGAGTCATACTCAGTTCCACCAGTCAAAATAGAAAACCATCAATTTTGGAACGGAGTATGCGTGAGTCCAAACAACATTCACAAAATCTGATGGACTCACAATTTCATTACCACTTCCAAAAACAACTCTTCATCTTTTCAACAAGACAATGAACCCATCAACTATGAAAAGATGCTAGAAGCCATGACTCATGCTCAAAATGCTAGAAATCGTGACATAGATATGATGGTCGAATCTCTACGTTCCCACCGTCCTGATGTCACCTACCATTCTGTTAGAGCAGAAGAGTTATGTTGTTTTAGAAATCAAGATTCTATTTCAGAACAACCATTTGAACTTGCCCAAACTCCAAATTTTGAAAAAGATATTGACAGTTTGGCAAGTTATTCCTTTCATAAAATAGAACTTGAAAATGATTATGATCCTGAACCCCAACTTAGTGATTCAATTTTATTTCCTGATTCGATTATGACTCCGGTATCTTCACCTGACTTCAATCTTTTTCCGGAGTCAACATTGGATCCTGTACCAATTCATAAAGAAATTGAATCACCCATCTTTGAGGATCATGTTGAACTTGACCAACTTTACAATTTTGAACATCCCATGGATAAATTGGCAAGTTCTCCATTTTTTGATATTGAACTCAATGAGATATGTGACCTAGATTCTCACATATGTGATCCAGTCCAACTTTCTGAATCAATATTGACTCCTGTTTTATTACCAAACTTGAATAATATTCTAGAGTCAGTTTTGATTCCTCCACCTATCATTCCTGAACTGGAATCACCCACATTAAGTCACATTCCATTGTTAGAAAATATATGTGGACAAGAGTTTCAATTCTTGACTTGGACCCACTTCCTGAACCTATTTCGACTCTTGAACCTTTACTTGATTTAAGTCACCTTCCTGAGTCGGTATTAGTTCCTATCCTTCATGAGTCCAAGTCAATCATTCTATCATTTCATACTCCATTCTGGGACGAGGTGGTTGATTAATTTGACTCCGAAATCAATTATGAAATATGAAAATTAGATGGGGTAAAATATTTAATAAAGATCATTGATGGATACATCTTTTTAATGAGTTATATTAAAGATAGTGCTGGTAGGTTCCTTCGAGACCCAAGAAAAGTTGATTGGGCCACGTTTCGTGGACCAATCAGACCACCACCGGAACCACCACCTTAAGGTAACACTTTCCTTCCCTTTCTTCTTTTTCATGCATCTATGCATTAATTCATACATTGAGGACAATGCATGAGATAGGTGTGGGGAGGGTCTAACATAACTTTTCTTTTTCTCTAAAAAAAAAAATTAACACTTTTCTTTACTTTTAAAAACTTTTTGAAAAATAGAAAATATTTTGACTTATTTTTGTAAGAAATTAAGTTAATTTTAAGGAATAGGAAAATCCAAATTAGGATTTCTTATACTTGGTCAAAATAAGATTATTGTTTGATTTTTAGGGTTAGGAAGATAATTTGTCAAAGTAATTTAGTCTTGATCTTTACCTTGATGAAATATGCACACTTCATACACTTACACACTTAGGGTACAAAAAATAAAGATTCTTATGCCTTATAAAAAAAAAAAAAAAACAAGTCTAATTATTGACTAGCTAGGTGCTTTGGCCTAAGCAAGCCTGAGTATTTATGTGAAAGATGATTAGATAAGTTATAAAAATATATATATATACAAACAAATCTAATTATTGACTAGCTAGGTGCTTTGGCCTAAGCAAGCCTTAGTATTTATGTGAAAGATGATTAGATAAGTTTGAAAAGAAAAATCCTCTGATTAAGCTGGGTATTTGTGCCTAATAAAGCATAAGTATTCACGCCTAAAAGAGGTTCATTGATTGTAACTCAATATTGCATATTTTACCTCATAATTCCATGCATGCTTAATTTAATAAATAAATATATGATTTTTACTCATCTTCTCTAATATTTGCAGGTACACACTCTAATGGAGAGAAAGACAATAATCACTTTAATTAGCAATAATTAAAGTGATTAAATCAAAGATTAAGATAAGCCCCAAGATTTGAAATCAAGATCTAGAGAGATCCGCGCGCCCAATGAAGAATCCAGAAGGCCACGTGGATAACAACTTCTCAACAAATCAGCAACAGAAATCTGTTGCTGAACTGAATCAGTTTGCCCCAAAAACAAAAAGATCCTTGAGGATCTGCGGTAGTTACAGGTTGTTAGGATCTCGGATTTTGCGCCAACCTTCTGGATCTCGAAGCTTCTCTCTGGGGTTATAAATATTGGGCCATGGACCAGCGAGCAAAGACAGAACAGAGAAGAGAGGAGAAATTGTTAGTTGTTGTAATTTTCATAGATTTTCTCTAGGTTTAGTTCTTTAGTCCTTCTTCTCTTTCCCTAGATACTTTGTAAAAGAGAGAGATTGTGAGAGAGAGAGCTTGTGTAATCAAGGGTGACAACTTGAAGCAACAAGGATTAATCCATTCTCCTTCCTCTACTTGAGCTTGGTTCTACTTTACTTGCTTTCTTTATGTGCTTTCTTTATTGCTTTCTTTAAATTCCTTGCAATTTACTTCATGCTTTGTTTTACTTCTCTAATGGCTTTTAGCTAATTTTTCTCCATGTACTAGCTAACCACTAGCCTTGCCATCTTCACTAACTCATGGGTGATTGCTTTATTTCATCTTGCAAGTTGTATGGTCTCTCTTCTCTGATGGGTTAAACCACCCATTCTTCAAATGAGAAAGTAATTAGATCAACACGCGAGATGAATCCACGCCGATGGAGTGACAACATGAGGCAAGCGTTCACTATCATGGAGTTTAGTAAGTATTGGTAAGGTAGTAAGGTAAGCTAGTCATGGTTTGCTTCTTCTTTAAGTTTCCTTTTCTTTTCTTGTGAATACCAAATCTCACTCTTGATTTCTTTTCCAACTTTTCCACCATGAACATAACCACCTTTTCTTTAGTTTCTTTTCATTTGATTCACTATTTTTATTAGCATAGAAGAATTCTCGTTTAACAACTTCACTACGATTCGTAACGCTTCTATCGCTAGCTCTCCCTGAGAATCGACTCGGTATAGCCTTATGCTATAGCGGAGATAAGAAAGGGATACATCAAACACATTTACATACACCTTTCTCGTCTTAATCAAATGGCGCCGTTGCCGGGGAGAGCAACGGATTTTCTTTAAAGTGAAGAAACTAAACGAATCTTCTTCTCTGTTACAGGTTACAGGAGAAGAAAACAGGAAAATTTGCATTGCAGTATACATATAAGTGGACCTGGGCCTCTGCTCTCGAAAGCAGAGACCAGGATCCCTCAGTTTTGCCGCAGATTCGGGAATTTTGCCGCAGATCTGCGGCAATACTGAGCTCACTACTGACCTAATTTCTGCAGGGCTTGCTTCTCTGCAAAATACATCTGCTGCTATACTTGAAATCCTGTATTTTTCACCTATTACCTGCTAATTTAATCAACAGAAAAAAATTGTTTGAAAAGTTAAAAATTGTTTAGACATTTGCATCATTAGGCACGTGTCTTTCAATTCTTTACTTTTACTGTTGAAGAGTGCTGGAGGCAAGGTACGTTTCGCATTGCATATAGACTAGGAATCATCTCTTGCTTGATTTTCATGCTTTGAGTGAATCCTTGTTATATTTCTTGTACACTTGCACAAATCAATTTTAAGGGCATAACCTGTAAATAAGATAAGGTGGGGAGTTCATTACCCTTTCCTTAGCCCGAAAACCATTTTCCCAAGCACTCACTAACCAAGCCTAATTTAATAAAAAAATAGACGTTGGCCCTAGGGACATCTCGGACTCAGTTAGGAGATTATCCTAAGGGGAAAAGTATTGGAATTTAACTCTTGCAAAATCAGTGTCTAGGAAAGGGGTTGAGGGCCGAAAGCCCGAAGGTTGCTGGTTACTTAATTAAGGAACGTCTCTGACGGAAAACCTCCCACCAACCTTACCCTTCCCTGGCTGATTAGCTTGTGGTTAGAGTCTACACTAAACCTCCCGTGGACAGTCTATCAGTTAGGAGTCGTCTAGGTCCTAAGTCTACCATAACTTAGGTTAGAATTTTTTTTCTTTTTGTTTGTTTGTTTGTTTGTTTGTTTTTGTTTGTGATTGTGTGATATGGCCTTCAACAATTCTTTCAATAATAATCCATATGTCACGCATACTTCATATTCGGATAATTCCAACCCGGTGTTTTACAATATGCACCAACCACATACACCGGGTTGGCCTTATCCGAATCAATATGACCTATACCCCCCATCTAATAATTATAATGTCCAAAATAATTTCAACTCTTCACCGAGTAATTGGGGATTCACGTACCCGAGTCAAATTCTCAAATTCCTTGTCCACCATATTCACCTTGTCCACAGTATTCATTTCCCGATTCCGCTACTCAGTCCCACCTCTTCATTATGAACAACCATTTGTCATGGAAACGAGTAAAGATCTCTTGTGTGAGTCAACTTTTCCATCACCACACATGTTTGACTCACAATTTCACCATCACTTCCAAGACAACACTTCCTCTTTTCATCAAAATAATGAAGTCATCAATTTAAAAAGATGCTTGAAGACATGACTCATGCTCAAAATGCTAGAAATCGTGACATAGATTTGATGATCCAAACTCTTCATTCTCATCCTCGTTCTAATGTCACTAGCCACTCTGTTAAAACCAAAGAGTCATGTAGTCTTGGAAGTCCAGATTCTATTTCAGCACACTCAACTGAACTTGTCCAACCTTCAGATCCTATTGACATTTTGGCAAGTTTTCCTTTTCCTGAAATTGAACTTGAACATGAACATGATCCTGAACTTTCACTTGATGATTCAATTTTCCTTCCTGATTCAATTATGACTCTGGTGTCTTCATCTGATTTCACTCATTTCCCGAGTCAGTGTTGGATCCAGTGCCAGTCCATTTTGAAATTGAATCACCAATCTTTGATGATCATAGTGAACTTGACCAATTCCATACTTTTGAAAGTCCTATTGATAAATTGGCAAGTTCACATTTTTGTGGAATTGAATTACATGAGGAATATGATCTTGAACCCCAACTTCGTGATTCGATCTTCTTCCTGATTCAATAATGACTCGGTATCTTTACCTGACTTCAATCTTTTCCCGGAGTCGACATTGGATCCTTTCCCAATTCACAATGAAGTTGAATCACCCATCTTTAAGGATCATGTTGAACTTGACCAATTATACCTTTTTGAAGATCCTATTGACAAATTGGCAAGTTATCCATTTTGTGGAATTGAACTTAATGAGAAATGTGACTTTGACCCTCAAGTTTGTGATTTAGTTCAAATACCTGAATCATTAATGACTCCGTTTTGTTACCCAATTTGAGTAACATTTTAGAGTCAGTTTGATTCCCAACCCTCCTGAACTTGAATCACTAATCTTAGATAGTCACATTCCATCATGGGAAACTGAATGTGGACTTGAGCTTCATTTTCTTGACTTGGACCCAGTTCCTGAATCCATTCCGACTCCTGAACCTTTACTTGACTTCATTCACTTCCCTGAGTCGGTGTTCCTTTCCGAGTCCAAGTCAACCGTTCTATCATTTCATATTCCATTCTGGGACAAGGTAGTTGATGAATTTAACTCAGAAATTATTTTAAAAATTTGGAAATTAGATGGGGTCACGTACATAATAAAAATCATCCATGCACACATCATTCTTGTGGGTCATATTATTGAGATTTTGGTGGGTTCCTGAAAACCCAACAAAAAGTTGATTGGGCCATGTTTCGTGGACCAATCAGACCACCACCGGAACCACCACCTTCAGGTAATTTTGTTCCTTCCCTTTCCATTTTGTTTCATGCATACATATATCATGATGCATTGAGGACAATGCATGAAATAAGTGTGGGGGAGGGTTACTAACATAGAGTTTTTAGATCTTCTTTCTTTTACACTTCTTTTAGAAAATAAAAAAAAAATAAAAAAATATATATAAAAATAAAAACTTTTTGAAATAAGAGACAAAGTTTAGATCTATTTTTAAGAAAATTAAGATGTATCTTAGAAATTAAGAAAGCCTTAATTATGACATCTTAAACCTAGTTGAAATAATAGATCTTGTTTGAAATTATAGGATAAGTAAGTAAAATTGGTGAGATATTTTTATCTTGAATTTTTTTGCCTTAGATAATATGCACTTTACACTTACACATTTCTTGGGATGGAAACAAAGACAAAAATGCCATATAAATAAAGAAGAAAAAAAAAAAGAAAAAAAAATATATATATAAATAAAACATCACTTATTAAGCTGGATAATTGTGCCTCAAGAAGCATGATTATTCACGCCTAACGGTGGTAAAGGAAATAAATAATCCCCCTTAGTTATGTGGCCTTTTTTACTCGAGACCTTAAACCCGAGGGATGTTTTCTCATCTGGTGCCCTAAGACCGACTGGTTTGGGAGTCATCGGTTAAAGGCACGCTACAAGGGTAAACTAGAAAGCCTAGACAAAGGGAAGAAAAATAAAAGAAAAAATATATATATATATAAATAAATAAATGGCTTGATGGTTGGAGTTGAAATCCCAGAAATCTTCACGAGCACGGTGTGCATATTATCTAGGTTTTATGAAAGATAAAGTATTCAATCCAATTTTGAATTCTTACCTTAATTAAAGACAAGATCTTGCATGGAGACTAAGTTTAAGAAAGAATGATTATAGGTGGACTTATGACCTAGGATCACTTATATTTTGCAAAAATAGTTCGTAAACATGTCTCTTGTTCAAAATGCATTTTCAAAACACTAACAATTGTTTCTTTCTTTATGGATTTGTGGGTATAATCCGCTGAAAACCCTCAGGAGACAACACTCCTCCTCTAGGGTAACCTAGAGGTTTAACGGCTTGTTGCACACGCTCAGTGCAATCGCGTCACCTGCGAAAGTGGTGTAATAAAACTGGTAGTATAGATTTTCTTTTCTTTTCTTTGTTTTGCTCGGGACGAGCAAAAGAATAAGTGTGGGGGTGTGATTGTAACTCAATATTACATATTTTACCTCATAATTCCCATGCATTTAATAAATAAATATATGATTTTTACTCATCTTCTCTATATATTTGCAGGTACACACTCTAATGGAGAGAAAGCCAATAATCACTTTAATTAGCAATAATTAAAGTGATTAAATCAAAGATTAAGATAAGCCCCAAGATTTGAAATCAAGATCTAGAGAGATCCGCGCGCCCAATGAAGAATCCAGAAGGCCACGTGGATAACAACTTCTCAACAAATCAGCAACAGAAATCTGTTGCTGAACTGAATCAGTTTTGCCGCAAAAACAGAAAGAAAGATTGAGGATCTGCGGCAGTTACAGGTTGTTAGGATCTCGGATTTTGCGCCAACCTCCTGGATCTCGAAGCTTCTCTCTGGGGCTATAAATATTGGGCCATGGACCAGCGAGCAAAGACAGAACAGAGAAGAGAGGAGAAATTGTTAGTTGTTGTAATTTTCATAGATTTTTCTCTAGGTTTAGTTCTTTAGTCCCTCTTCTCTTTCCCTAGATACTTTGTAAAAGAGAGAGATTGTGAGAGAGAGAGCTTGTGTAATCAAGGGTGACAACTTGAAGCAACAAGGATTGATCCATTCTCCTTCCTCTACTTGAGCTTGGTTCTAGTTTACTTGCTTTCTTTATGTGCTTTCTTTATTGCTTTCTTTAAATTCCTTGCAATTTACTTCATGCTTTGTTTTACTTCTCTAATGGCTTTTAGCTAATTTTTCTCCATGTACTAGCTAACCACTAGCCTTGCCATCTTCACTAACTCATGGGTGATTGCTTTATTTCATCTTGCAAGTTGTATGGTCTTCTCTTCTCTGATGGGTTAAACCACCCATTCTTCAAATGAGAAAGTAATTAGATCAACACGCGAGACGAATCCACGCCGATGGAGTGACAACATGAGGCAAGCGTTCACTATCACGGAGTTTAGTAAGTATTGGTAAGGTAGTAAGGTAAGCTAGTCATGGTTTGCTTCTTCTTTAAGTTTCCTTTCTTTCTTGTGAATACCAAATCTCACTCTTGATTTCTTTTCCAACTTTTCCACCATGAACATAACCACCTTTTCTTTAGTTTTTTTTTCATTTGATTCACTATTTTTATTAGCAAAGAAGAATTCTCGTTTAACAACTTCACTACGATTCGTAACGCTTCTATCGCTAGCTCTCCCTGAGAATCGACTCGGTATAGCCTTATGCAATAGCGGAGATAAGAAAGGGATACATCAAACACATTTACATACACCTTTCTCGTCTTAATCATTCATATAATAAAATCCTTAGTTTTGTGGCCTTGTTTGCTCGAGTCCTTAAGTCCTTGGGGTGTTTCTCACCCGGTGCCCTAAGACCGTCTGGTTTGGGAGTCATCGATTAAAGGCTCGTTACATGGGCAGATTAGAAAGCCTAATAGAACTAAGGAATAATACCACAAAATAAAAATAATATTTATAATATAAATAAATAAGGCATAACAGTTAGAGTTAATGAACCCTGAGTCAAAATTTTCACAATCACAAGTGCATATGACTTAGGGTAAAGTAATAGACTAGATGAGAAGTACAATTTGACTCCTTACTTTGATTGATAACAAATTTTTGAATAGAGACTAAGTTTAGGAATGAAAAATTCGGTTTTCCTATAACTTATAGATTGCTTAGATCTTACAATCATATTTCAAATATTTTTCACTTTCAAAATGCT
The DNA here is from genome assembly GCA_038442645.1 of Agave tequilana. NCBI lineage: Eukaryota > Viridiplantae > Streptophyta > Magnoliopsida > Asparagales > Asparagaceae > Agave > Agave tequilana. Next base: position 107,444 of record JAVJIF010011288.1, read on the forward strand.
TTTCGAAAATACTAACTCTTTATTTCTCTTACTTTATGAATTTTGTGGGTGCAATCCGCTGAAAACCCTCACGAGACAAAACTCGTCCTCTAGGGGGAACCTAGAGGTTTAACGGCTTGTTGCACAAGCTCAGTGCAATCGCGCGACCTGCGAAAGTGGTCTAATAATCCTTAGTATAATTTAGTTGTTTTGCTCGAGGACGAGCAAAAGATAGGTATGGGGGTGCGATTGGTTGCTAAATGTTGCATATTTAATGTTACATTTCCATACTTATTTTAGAATAAAAGCCTGCATTGTCCTAATTATTTGTTTAATTTATTTGTAGGCCCAATCCTTAAGGAGATGAAGAGAAATGAGCCCAAAAGCCCACCAGAATTCTGAATTAAATCAGAGTTAATTCGTACACATAAAATCAGGACAAAATCAAGAGGTTGAAACCGGTTGAGAAGAATCCTCTCAGAATCGATCAGTTAAAGCCAAGAATCTAAGGTCATTTCGTCAGAATCCGGAGCTTAAATGACAAAACCAACAAAGGATAAAGCCAGAAGAAACCCCCGGAGAGACCCACCAACAGGGTGTGTCCATCTGGCCACACCCTGGCCGCGGAAACGCGGCTTGGGCCGCGTTTTCGCAGCAATCCTGGGGAGTTAGGGGGAGCGTGAACTCCCCCGACCTCCCCGGGATCTTGGTGTTGGGTTTTCTGCCTATAAAAGGACATTATGTGTACTGAAAATGGAGGTGAAGGCAGATAAGGATTTAGCCTAGTTTTAATTCTTTGTAGTTTAGGTTTTTCTTTTTCTTGTTATGTAATTTGTATGTAACTTAGGGTAGAAGAAGATTCATGTAAGTAAGAGAGAGGGGCTGATGTTGAGAGTGACACCGACGATGTACCCTACTCCTTTCATTCATTGTCTCAGCAAGTAATAAAGGTAAATGCTTTGTTTGTTCTCTATTCTGCTTTACTTTACATTTATTTTGCTTTCCTCTTCCTGTTCTACTTTACCTTGGTTGTATTTGTTGAGTGTACAAGTGAATTCCAAAGCAAGTATAACCAAGCTACGTGAGAGCCAGCGATAGTTCATGAAGACGTTCTCCTCTTCCAAGATCCGCATCACTTCGTTCTTCTTATGCTTGACGATATAATGTGCACGGGGACCGAGCTCGAGTTTATGATCTATGCATTGAACGCCTCCGAAGTAAAAAGGTAGAACTTGCAAAAAGGTTTCCAAGTAAGTCATCAATCAACCTAGGTAAGTATCTCTTCACTTTTCTTTCTTTCTTTTCTTTCTTAGTTTAGATCACCAACCACTTCTTCCAAATCGTTTTCATTCTTCTCTCCACTTCATTGTACATAATCGCTTTCTTTTGTTTTCTGAATTTTCCAACTTCTTCATCCTCCATTTTCTACTAACTTTAACTATACTTTCTTTTTCCATTTTCATAACTTTAAAACAGAGAAGAACTTTCGCTTATTTTCTTAACGATTTCAATAAAGAACTGTAAAGCTTCCATCGCAAACCCTCCTTGTGGATCACGACCCGCATAGCCACTTGCTATAGCGGAAGAATTGAGCACTTGCACATATTCTTTCTTAAGTTCTATAATCTCGTATTTTGTGTGCAGGTTTAGCATCAATCAAATTTTAGCGCCGTTGCCGGGGAGGGTAAAACGATTTTTATTGAAATCTGAATTTTTATTGCAAATTTTTTAGAACTAAACGAATTTTCTTCTCTGTTGCAGGTTACAGGGCAAGCAAAGCAGAAAATTATTATTGCAGTGACATACAAGTGGCCTTGGGCCTCTGCTCCAAAAAGCAGAGACCAAGGGCCCCCCTGAATTGCCGCGTTTCCACGGCAAAAGCCGCGGATCCGCGGCAAGGACGAGTTGACTACTAACAGCTTTTTGCAGGGCTGCTTAGTTTAAAAAAAATTCTAGTTTGCTGCAACTTTAATTTTTCTTATATGCCATAACATAAGCCTGCTAATAATCAACAGTAAAATATTTGTTGAAAAGATAAAAATTTATTAGACATTTGCATTTTAGGCACGTGTCTTTTTAATTCCTTTATTTTTTTACTGTTGAAGAGTGCTGGAGCAAGGTACGTATGCATTGCATTTAGCATAGGACTCACTTCTTGGTTGTTTATATCACTTTGAGTGAATCTTACATATCTTGTACACTTGCACAAAATTATTTTAAGGGCACTAACCCATAACAAGATAAGGTGGGGATTTAATCACCCTTCCTTAGCCCAAAAATCAGATTCCAAGCACTCACTAACCCAAGCCTAACTAAAATTGAGTAGACGTTGGCCCTAGGGACATCTCGGACTCAATTAGGAGATTATCCTAAGGGGAAAAATGTTAGAATCTGACTCCTGCAAAATCAGTGTCTAGGAAAGGGATTGAGGGCCGAAAGCCCGAAGGTTGGTGGTTATTAATTAGGAACGTCTTTGACGGAAAACCTCCCACCAATCTTGCCCTGACCTGGCTGATTAGCTTGTGGTCAAAGTCTACATTAGACCTCCCGTGGCAGTCTAATCAGTTAGGAGTCGTCTAGGTCATAGGTCTACCCTAACCTAGTTAGAATTTTTTTTCTTTTATTTGTTTGTTTATTTGTTTGTTCTTTGTTTGTATTCTATTGTGTGATATGGACTATAATAATAATTTTTTCAATTACAATAATAATCCATATTACACACCGACTTCATTTTCGGATATTACCAACCCGGCATATCATAACTTTGACCAACCTAGTGTGCCGGATTGGTCTTATCCGAATCAATATGACCCATACCCCAAATCTAATAACTATAATTTCCATAATGATTTCAACTCTTCACCGAGTCAGAGGGGATTCACCTCCCCCGAGCATAATTTTCAACCATCTTGTCCTCCTTCTCCACCTAGTCCACAATATTTTCAAGAGTCATACTCAGTTCCACCAGTCCAAAATAGAAAACCATCAATTTGGAACGGAGTATGCGTGAGTCCAAACAACATTCACAAAATCTGATGGACTCACAATTTCATTACCACTTCCAAAACAACTCTTCATCTTTTCAACAAGACAATGAACCCATCAACTATGAAAAGATGCTAGAAGCCATGACTCATGCTCAAAATGCTAGAAATCGTGACATAGATATGATGGTCGAATCTCTACGTTCCCACCATCCTGATGTCACCTACCATTCTTTTAGAGCAGAAGAGTCATATTGTTTTGGAAATCAAGATTCTATTTCAGAACAACCATTTGAACTTGCCCAAACTCCAAATTTTGAAAAAGATATTGACAGTTTGGCAAGTTATTCCTTTCATGAAATAGAACTTGAAAATGATTATGATCCTGAACCCCAACTTAGTGATTCAATTTTATTTCCTGATTCGATTATGACTCCGGTATCTTCACCTGACTTCAATCTTTTCCCGGAGTCAACATTGGATCCTGTACCAATTCATAAAGAAATTGAATCACCCATCTTTGAGGATCATGTTGAACTTGACCAACTTTACAATTTTGAACATCCCATGGATAAATTGGCAAGTTCTCCATTTTTTGATATTGAACTCAATGAGATATGTGACCTAGATTCTCACATATGTGATCCAGTCCAACTTTCTGAATCAATATTGACTCCTGTTTTATTACCAAACTTGAATAATATTCTAGAGTCAGTTTGATTCCTCCACCTATCATTCCTGAACTGGAATCACCCACATTAAGTCACATTCCATTGTTAGAAAATATATGTGGACTAGAGTTTCAATTTCTTGACTTGGACCCACTTCCTGAACCTATTTTGACTCTTGAACCTTTACTTGATTTAAGTCACCTTCCTGAGTCGGTATTAGTTCCTATCCTTCATGAGTCCAAGTCAATCATTCTATCATTTCATACTCCATTCTGGGACGAGGTGGTTGATAATTTGACTCCGAAATCAATTATGAAATATGAAAATTAGATGGGGTAAAATATTTAATAAAGATCCTTGATGGATACATCTTTTTAATGGGTTATATTAAAGATAGTGCTGGTAGGTTCCTTCGAGACCCAAGAAAAGTTGATTGGGCCACGTTTCGTGGACCAATCAGACCACTACCGGAACCACCACCTTAAGGTAACACTTTCCTTCCCTTTCTTCTTTTCATGCATCTATGCATTAATTCATACATTGAGGACAATGCATGAGATAGGTGGGGGGGAGGGTCTAACATAACTTTTCTTTTTCTCTAAAAAAAAAAAATTAACACTTTTCTTTACTTTTAAAAACATTTTGAAAAATAGAAACAATATTTTGACTTATTTTTGTAAGAAATTAAGTTAATTTTAAGGAATAGGAAAATCCAAATTAGGATTTCTTATACTTGGTCAAAATAAGATTATTTGTTTGATTTTTAGGGTTAGGAAGATAATTTGTCAAAGTAATTTAGTCTTGATCTTTACCTTGATGAAATATGCACACTTCATACACTTACACACTTAGGGTTCAAAAATAAAGATTCTTATGCCTTATATAAAAAAAAAAACAAGTCTAATTATTGACTAGCTAGGTGCTTTGGCCTAAGCAAGCCTGAGTATTTATGCGAAAGATGATTAGATAAGTTATAAAAATATATATATACAAACAAATCTAATTATTGACTAGCTAGGTGCTTTGGCCTAAGCAAGCCTTAGTATTTATGCGAAAGATGATTAGATAAGTTTGAAAAGAAAAATCCTCTGATTAAGCTGGGTATTTGTGCCTAATAAAGCATAAGTATTCACGCCTAAAAGAGGTTCATATAATAAAATCCTTAGTTTTGTGGCCTTGTTTGCTCGAGTCCTTAAGTCCTTGGGGTGTTTTCTCACCCGGTGCCCTAAGACCGTCTGGTTTGGGAGTCATCGATTAAAGGCTCGTTACATGGGCAGATTAGAAAGCCTAATAGAACTAAGGAATAATACCACAAAATAAAATAATATATATATATAAATAAATAAGGCATAAGAGTTAGAGTTAATGAACCCTGAGTCAAAATTTTCACAATCACAAGTGCATATGACTTAGGGTAAAGTAATAGACTAGATGAGAAGTACAATTTGACTCCTTACTTTGATTGATAACAATTTTTGAATAGAGACTAAGTTTAGGAATGAAAAATTCAGTTTTCCTATAACTTATAGATTGCTTAGATCTTACAATCATATTTCAAATATTTTTCACTTTCAAAATGCTTTTCGAAAATACTAACTCTTTATTTCTCTTTCTTTATGGATTTTGTGGATGCAATCCGCTGAAAACCCTCACGAGACAAAACTCGTCCTCTAGGGGGAACCTAGAGGTTTAACGGCTTGTTGCACAAGCTCAGTGCAATCGCGCGACCTGCGAAAGTGGTCTAATAATCCTTAGTATAATTTAGTTGTTTTGCTCGAGGACGAGCAAAAGATAGGTATGGGGGTGTGATTGGTTGCTAAATGTTGCATATTTAATGTTACATTTCCATACTTATTTTAGAATAAAAGCCTGCATTGTCCTAATTATTTGTTTAATTTATTTTCAGGCCCAATCCTTAAGGAGATGAAGAGAAATGAGCCCAAAAGCCCACCAGAATTCTGAATTAAATCAGAGTTAATTCGTACACATAAAATCAGGGCAAAATCAAGAGGTTGAAACCGGTTGAGAAGAATCCTCTCAGAATCGATCAGTAAAGCCAAGAATCTAAGGTCATTTCGTCAGAATCTGGAGCTCAAATGACAAAACCAACAAAGGATAAAGCCAGAAGAAACCCCGGAGAGACCCACCAACAGGGTGTGTCCATCTGGCCACACCCTGGCCGCGGAAACGCGGCTTGGGACGCATTTTCGCAGCAATCCTGGGGAGTTGGGGGGAGCGTGAACTCCCCCGACCTCCCCGGGATCTTGGTGGTTGGGTTTTCTGCCTATAAAAGGCCATTATGTGTACTGAAAATGGAGGTGAAGGCAGATTAAGATTTAGCCTAGTTTTAATTCTTTGTAGTTTAGGTTTTTCTTTTTCTTGTTATGTAATTTGTATGTAACTTAGGGTAGAAGAAGATTCATGTAAGTAAGAGAGAGGGGCTGATGTTGAGAGTGACACCGACGATGTACCCTACTCCTTTCATTCATTGTCTCAGCAAGTAATAAAGGTAAATGCTTTGTTTGTTCTCTATTCTGCTTTACTTTACATTTGTTTTGCTTTCCTCTTCCTGTTCTACTTTACCTTGGTTGTATTTGTTGAGTGTACAAGTGAATTCCAAAGCAAGTATAACCAAGCTACGTGAGAGCCAGCGATAGTTCATGAAGACGTTCTCCTCTTCCAAGATCCGCACCACTTCGTTCTTCTTATGCTTGACGATATAATGTGCACGGGGACCGAGCTCGAGTTTATGATCTATGCATTGAACGCCTCCGAAGCAAAAAGGTAGAACTTGCAAAAAGGTTTCCAAGTAAGTCATCAATCAACCTAGGTAAGTATCTCTTCACTTTTCTTTCTTTCTTTCTTCTTAGTTTAGATCACCAACCACTTCTTCCAAATCGTTTTCATTCTTCTCTCCACTTCATTGTACATAATCGCTTTCTTTTTTTTCTGAATTTTCCAACTTCTTCATCCTCCATTTTCTACTAACTTTAACTATACTTTCTTTTTCCATTTTCATAACTTTAAAACAGAGAAGAACTTTCGCTTATTTTCTTAACGATTTCAATAAAGAACTGTAAAGCTTCCATCGCAAACCCTCCTTGTGGATCACGACCCGCATAGCCACTTGCTATAACGGAAGAATTGAGCACTTGCACATATTCTTTCTTAAGTTCTATAATCTCGTATTTTGTGTGCAGGTTTAGCATCAATCAGGGGCTAAGCTACAGCCGCGGCGTTTCCGCGGGTGTGTGGATAAATTAGGGTACCAGCTTTTGTGGAGGAGTTGTACCGAGACTCTACTTCTTCCATCTCCTATAAATACCCCTGCAGAGCAACAGAGAGGGCGCAACCAGAGACGGGAACTTAGGGTTTTCTTTAGAATTTCTCTTTTCAAATTTCTCGTAATTTTCGTTTCGTTTTTAGCATATTTTGGAGTAGGAGAGGAGCATTGTATTTGGAAGTGACATTCAAATAAAGGTTACCTTTTCTTCTTTGTCATTTAATTTTGTCATATAATTTGTTTTATGCTGTGATCTTTTTATTTGTCTTCTTCTTCTCTCTTTCACATAATTTTGCACATTAAATAAAAAGAAATTGAAAATATAAAAATAAAAAGAAATGAATAACTAATTTTACTTTGTGGTTTGCTAATCTCTTAAACAACCCTTGTCAAGTTTAGAAAGAGAATGGATTGATAATCACTTTTAGAAACCCTAGGTTTAAAACAGTTTTCTTGAAGATTAATTGATAGTTAGTTTTTCTAATCTAGGTTACACCTCTAAACGATTCTTCATAAATTCATGCTTAAGTACTTTGACAGCATAACTTTAAGTTAAGACTTTTCTTATGCTGTACTTAGAAGTTAGGATGAACACTTGTTGAATTTTTATTAGTACAAACTAGTAAGATTCTAATATCATTTATCTTGCTTGAATTTCTATTAATAACCTAGGATAGATTTTACTTGTTTCAAAATGACATTCACTTTTCAAGACTTGCACTATGGGTTGTGTAGAAGATTAGTAAAACTGCATATCTCCAATCAAATCATTCAAATCTAATCACTCTCTTTCTTTTGTTCTAAGTAATACAGAGAAATCGTCCGAAACGCTTGCATCGCATCCTTCCCTGTGGATCGACCCGCTTTGGCCCTTGCTGCAGCGGATAGAATTGAAACGAGATTTTCTAACTCTTAACCTTTTTCTTTATTACAATTCTCGTTCCAGTTAATTAACTCATGCAGTTATAGTTTACTAATAATCTTGTGATATTTAGTTTCAGATATTTGATCAAGTTATTAGTAGGTGATTAGCTTCAACAAAGGAGTTTTGGAGCTTTCACATGTTGATTCAAGAGCTCGAGCATCAAGATCGCATCTAGTACTCGGTTAGAGTCAAGCTCGGCAGATCACGTTTTGGATCGAGTCGACTTGGAGAAGGAGTTCTACAAGAAGACTTCGATTTGTTTAGTTTAAGATTGCATTTAAATCATTGTAAAGATTAGATAGTGTTGATGTGCTCAAGTTCACATACACAAGTTTTCAGTTTAAATATTTTGTTTTGGTTTTCGGTTTAACCGATATTGGATTTTATGTTAAAAACATAGATATAATATCTTTCATGTATATTGGATTCTATCTATATACAATATGCTTCAAAGTTGTTTTAATTTCATGTTTTTGTATTTATATAAGTTTTGGAGAAAATGGTTTTTCATTTCAAAAATCTAAGTTTTGGAAAATACGAATTTTGGTTCAAGGCAAAATTTTAAGAACACGAAAATGATTCGAATTGCTTATAATATGTGTTAAACTTTTGTCACACATGTTTGTATTTTAAAAATATTTTTGTGAAATTTAAGTAATTTTATGGGATTATTTGATAATAAAAAGACAAGATTTTAATCTCTTAATACTGGACCTGGCCTTCTGCCGGTCGACCGGATAGTCGACCGCTGCAGAAGTCGGTCGATCGGTCCTGTCGACTGACGTGCACAAGCGTGCACGCCAGTTTGGACTAGTGGGCTGGTCGACCGGGCGGTTGACCGTCCAGAGAGCTCTGCTATCTGGAAATGGCCCCGGTCGACCGACCGGTCGACCGACAGAGAGCTGCTGCTCTCTGTATCAAGCTCCGGTCGACCGAGCAGAGAGCCGTTGCTCTCTGTTTCCAGGCCCGGTCGATCGGGCGGTCGACCGGTAGCACAACGGTCATAAAAATGACCATTGGCCGGTCGACGGAAGGGCATTTCTGCCCTTTCCTGCTGCCAACGGGCAGAATTTGTTTGGGGCTATAAATACCCCTCATTTGAGCTGGTTTCATACAAGTTTTTCAAGAGCAAAAATCCTCATATTCTTAAGTGTTTAACAACAAGTTTTTAAAAGAGTTTTAGGCTTAAAGATTTTATCTTTATTTGTTTTTAAAGGGTTGGAAAAATCAAGAAAAGGAGAAGTCTTTGGATTGGTTTTTGATCTTCATTTCTATAGCTATTCTAGAAGTTTTTTCAAGAGTTTTTTTTTGTATTTTTGATTTCCAAACTCTTTGTTTTTCTCACACTTAAGCTATCTATCTATCCTATTTATTAGGATCTATTTTGTGGGAAAATTGGTTTGTAGTTGTTGATACCACCAAGAGTTGTAAACCCTCCTTACTTTGTGATATCCCTCTAGTGAGAGGTGATTGTGTTATTATCCCTTTAGTGAGAGATGATTGTGAAGGTTGTGTTAGTATCCCTCTTAGTGAAGAGGTGATTGTTAGAGTTATGGATTTGAGCCTTATCCCTCTTATTAGAGGTTGATAGTTGTTTGGCTAAGTGCCCCTCCCTCAAAATGTAGAGGTGATTTGTGTTGTACCTTGCCTCTTGTGTAGAGGCTGTATTGTGTGGAGAGAGGAGTTGTGTACTCTAGTTGTATTGCCCAAATCCTCAGTGGAGGTTCCCTGTGTGGGAAGTCCTGTGTGGACGCTATAGTGGAAGTCCTTCTGTGTGAAGGCGGAAACGTAGAGCTGGGTGATTAAACGAAGAAGGTGTACTTATTATGTAGCAAATGTATTTGATGTACCCTTCTTGTCTCCGCTATAGCATAGGGCTATACCGAGTCGAATCTCAGGGAGAGCTCGCGATGGAAGCTTTACGTGTGGTAGTGAAGTGAACAAACGAGTATTCTTCTCTTGCTTATAAACTTAGTGAATCAAATGCAAAAGAAACTAAAAGAAAAGATGGCTATGTTCATGGTGGAAAAGTCGGGGAAAGAAATCAAGAAGAGGATTTGGTATTCACAAGAGAAGAAATGAAACTTAAAGAAGAATCAATCCATGACTAGCTTACCTTGCTAGCTTGCCAAGACTTACTATACTCCTTGATAGCGAATGCGTGCCTAATGTTGTCACTCCATCGGCTTAGGATTCGTCTCGCGTGTTGACCTAATTACTTTCTCACTTGCAAGATGGTGGTTTAACCATCGGAGAAGAGAAGATCATACAACTTGCAAGATTAACAAAGGCAATCACCCATGAGTTAGTGAAGTAAGCTAAGCTAGTGGTAAACTAGTACATGGATAAGAATTAGCTACAAAACAAGCCATAAGAAAGCATGAAGTAAATTGCAAGAAGTAAACAAAGCAATAAAGAAAGCAATTAAAGAATGCAAGGAAGAAAACTAGAACCAAGCTTCAAGTAGAGGAAGGAGGATGGATCAATCCTTGTTGCTTCAAGTGTCACCCTTGATTACACAAGCTCTCTCCCTCACAATCACTCTCTTTTACATTGAATTCTAGGGAAGAGAAGATCATAGAGAGCTAAAAATCCTAAACAAAACCTAGCAAAATTACAAGCTATTCACTAATCTCTCTCTCTCTTGATCAGTCTTTGCTCGCAGGTGAAGGTGCACTATTTATAGCAGAAATGAGAAGCTTCGAGAGCCTGGGAGGTTGGCGCAAAATCTGGGGCTCAACGGCCCCAGATCTGCCGCGGATCCGCCGCGATCCGCGGCTTGATCTTGGCCGTTGATCCGGATTTTTCTGTTGGAGATCAGTTGGGAGTTTGTTAGCCACGTGGTATATCTGGAATCTTCGTTTGTTGCGCGGATCTCTCTGGATCGGGTTGAGATTTGGCTTTATCTTTAATCTTTAATTAATCACCTTAATTATTGCTAATTAAGGTAATTATTTGGCTAACTCTCCTTTAAGTGTGTGTACCTGCAAATATGTAGAGAAGAGGAATAAAAATCACATATTATGTAATATGCATGGGAGTTATGATGTAAAATATGCAATATTGGATACCAATCACACCCCCACACTTATTCTTTGCTCGTCCCGAGCAAAAACAAAGAAAAGAAAAGAAAAAATCTAAACTACCAATTTATTACACCACTTTCGCAGGTGACGCGATTGCACTGAGGCATGTGCAACAAGCCGTTAAACCTCTAGGTTACCCTAGAGGAGGAGTGTTGTCTCCTGAGGGTTTTCAGCGGATTACACCCACAAAATCCATAAAGAAAGAAGACAAATGTTAGTATTTTGAAAACTCATTTTGAATAAGAGACATGTTTACGAACTATTTTCGCAAAAATATAAGTGATCTAGGTCATAAGTCCACCTATAATTATTCTTCCTTAAACTTAGTATCCATGCAAGATCTTGCTTTTAATTAAGGTAAGAATTCAAAAATTGGATTGAATATTTATCTTTCATAAAACCTAGATAATATGCACACTGTGTAAGTGAAGGTTTCTTGGGATTTCAACTCCAACCATAAAGCCATTTATTTATCTATATATTTATTTTTTTTTATGCTTTTTTCTTCCCTTAGTTTAGGCTTTCTAGTCTACCCTTGTAATGAGCCTTTAACCGATGACTCCCAAACCAGACGGTCTTAGGGCACCAGATGAGAAAACATCCCTCGGGTTTAAGGTCTCGAGTAGAAAAGGCCACGAAACTAAAGGGGATTATTTATTATCACCGTTAGGCGTGAATAATCATGCTTCTTGAGGCATAATTATCCAGCTTAATAAGTGAGATCACCGTTTAGGCGTGAGTAACCAGCTTCTTGAGGCATAGTTATCCAGCTTAATAAGTGATCTTTATTATTATTTTTTTTTCTTTATTTATATGGCATTTTTGGTCTTTGTTTCCATCCCAAGAAATGTGTAAGTGTAAAAGTGCATACTATCAAAGGTAAAAATTCAAGATAAAAATATCTCACCAATTTTACTTACTTAGTCTATAATTTCAAACAAGATCTATTACTTCAACTATGTTTAAGATGTCATAATTAAGGCTTTCTTAATTTCTAAGATACATCTTAATTTTCTTAAAAATAGGACAAAACTTTGTCTCTTATTTCAAAAAGTTTTTATTTTTTTTTTTTTTATTTTTATATTTATTTTTTTTTTATTTATTAAAAGAAGTGTAAAAGAAAGAAAATCTAAGAAAATCTAAAAAAAAAAAAAAACTCTAAAAGAAGTGTAAAAAGAAAGAAATTCTAAAAACTCTAAGTTAGTAAACCCTCCCCACACTTATTTCATGCATTGTCCTCAATGCATTATGATATATGTATGCATGAAACAAAATGGAAGGGGAAGGAATTATTTACAAGGAATATACAAGTGTAACTCTCACCTGGGCTTTTGGTCGCTTCCCTCTGGCCCGTTTCCCATCGTTCCAATGTGTTCTCTTTCTTGAGCTCCATTGGGAAACGGTCTGAATTATTCTAACCCTAGGGTTTCCAGTTTCAATTGGTTGTTATTTCATTCATACTCATTCCACCACATCGTTCACAAACAAAGTCTTATCAGCACTCTCACTCAGAATCTCATCACTTCCAATGTTAAGAAATTTTAGCTCTTCTCCATATAATTCTTCAAAACTCAAATCAACATCCGGAAGTGGACAATCAGCTAATTTACCCCGAGTTGACTCATCTAAAACATGATCTCATCAGCAAAAAGTCTTCAAAAGATATATCAATTGGAGGTTCTAATACACTCTTAGTTGGCTTATTGAAAGTGAAAATATCCAAATCAACTTTCCCTGTTTGAAAGGGTACTCGGATAAGAGAATCACAAGATTGTGACTCATCTTTTGGATCTTCACTTTCCTCCTCACAATTGTTATTAATGAAGCTAACCTCAAATGTTTGATCTTTTGTTTTGTGAGGCTGTGTGTGGAAGACATTGTGTTCATGTGTCATGTTACCAAAAGTCAACCTCATTGATCCATCCGGCAATTAATGATTGCATTTGCAGTAGCCAGGAATGGTCGTCCAGAATGACAGGAATTGAGCCCTTCTATTGGAATTAGACACTGGTTGTGTCTCAAGGATTACAAAATCAACAGGGTAGATGAATTCCCCAACTTTGACAAGGACATCATGAATTATCCCCTTGGGTTTAGTGACAGAGCGATCAGCCAATTGGATGGTCATTTGGGTCGGGAGGAGATCACCTAACCCCAATTGTTGGTACACAGAAAAAGGTAGGAGATGATGCTGGCCCCTAAATCAAGAAGTGCCCTATTGATTGTAGTCTGTCCTATGATGCATGAAATGGTGGGGCTCCCTGGGTCTTTGTATTTTACAGGAATTGGACCAGTGAGCAACTCAGTGATGGATGATGCTAGGAAGACTTTTTAGGGACTTGGGTCTTCCTCTTCTTGGTGCACATTTCCTTCAAAAATTTGGCATATGAAGGCACTTGTTGAATGGCATCTAGAAGAGGGACATTGATCTGGACCTTATTGAACATTCTTTTAACTTCTCCATGTGAGCATTTGACTTGTTATTTAGAAGCCTATTTGGATATGGTACTCTAGGCTTATAAGGTTGCTCATCTACCTTTTCTTTCCCTTGACTTGAGATGTGGATGGCTCTGCACTAGAAGATGGTTTGTCAAAAGTGGTGGCATTGGGACAGAGGTGTTGGCTTTGGTACTGGATGAGATGGTGGACTAGAAACCTTATTGTCTATTTGTTTACCAGATCTCAGGGAATGAATGGCATGACATTGACTGGGTCTGAATCTTCCACTTCATTCAAAGGGATGTGATGTGTGGAATCTGGCAATGGCTGGTTTGGGAACATTCTTTTTGATTCTCAGCCAATTGCCCAATTTGGACCTTCATTTGATTCAACTCTGCTGCTGGTTCTTTGTAAAGGTTTCTAGCATTTTTTCAACTCAGATATCTCGGAATTATTTTGGGGTGGATGTGATAATATGGAGATTGGAACTGTGATTGGTAATATGGGGTGGGTCCTGATATGATTGATATGACTGTGGTGGACTGTGAGATGGATGAACATACAGTGAATTCTGATCGAACTGGATGGGTGAAACTGAGCATTGTAAGGATGTGGAAGTGGTGGCCTATGATGCTCAGGACCAGACTGACTCCATGGAAAATTTGGATGGTTCTGCCATCCCAAATTGTAAGTGTTGGAATATGGAGGTCTGGTAAATGCTGCATTCATGTTCTCCTGAAATGATTGGGGCTGATATAATGGACACTCCTCAAAGACATGGCTAAGGTCGTGATAGTGGTGCAACCCGGTCTAATCAAAGGCAATGGGTTGACCTGGTTGACCACAGAATTCCCTTTTGACTCAAGCAGTTCTATCCTCTTCATTAACTGTGTGATCATGGTTTCTGCAGTTATAGAGGATTCTTTAGAGTGTGTACCAGTTCTGGAAGTTGTGGGAGTCGGTTTATCAGGGCATGACTCCCACTGAATGGTTTTCTCAGCTAGGGTTTCAAAGAGAATCCCACCCCTGATGTTCATCTTTCTTCAAGAATTCCCCTTGGCACATGGATTCCAAGAGGGTTTTCGTTTGGTAATCTAAACCGTCATAGATAATCTGGCATAGACGCCATTTCTCTATGCCGTGATGGGGACACAGGGCAAGGAGGTCTTTGAAACGCTAAAGATATTTCCAGAAAGGCTCATTTGGTTCCTGCTTGAATTGCATTATTTCTTTCTCATGAGGGCTGTTTGTGGATAGGATAGAATTTCTTAAGAAAGACTTTAACAAAATCCTCCCATAAAGATATGGAACTGACTGGAAGATTATAAAGCCATTTCTTAGCTAAATCCTTAAGTGCAAACGGTATGAACCGTAACCTAACAGCATCCTCAGACAGTTGGGAAATTCTCATCATTTGGCATACCTCTTCAAACTCACGAATAAAGAGGTACGCGTCCTCAGACTCTAGACCATGGAAATAGGAAAGTGTACTAATGAATTGTGGTTTCAGCTCGAAGTGATTTCCATTTGGCTCGGGGAGAAGAATGCATGAAGGAATGGCGGTGCGAATCGGATAAAATCGATTTGAAGTGAGACGTGTTCTCCATTGGATGAAGTGGTTGTGGAAGTGTAAGTGTAGAAAGAATTAGGATTACGGAACCACTCTCGTATATACAATCACAAACAACGTGCACCGATCACACCAGCGAAAAAGAAAAATAACAAAAGAAAAAAAATCAATCCAAGCTTGTCTAGGGTTTCTGGTCCTAGATGACTCCTAAATAGACTGTCCACAGGAGGTTTGGTGTAGACTTGACTATAAGCAAATCAGCCAGGGAAGGGTAAGGTGGTGGGAGGTTTTTCCGTCGAAGACGTTCCTTAATTAAGTAACCAGCAACCTTCGGGCTTTCGGCCCTCAACCCCTTTCCTAGACACTGATTTTACAGAAGTCAATTTCCAACACTTTTCCCCTTAGGATAATCTCCTAAGTGAGTCCGGATGTCCCTAGGGCCAACGTCTATCAAATTTTATTTACAAGCTTAGGATTGTGAGTGCGTGAGAAAATGATTTTCGGGCTAAGGAAAGGGTAATGAACTCCCACCTTATCTTATTTACAGGTATGCCCTTAAAGTTGAATGTGCAAGTGTACGAAATAAACAACCAAGGTTCACTCAAAGCGTAATTAAATCAAAACAAAGAGTGAGTCCTAGTCAATATGCAATGCGTACGTACCTTGCCTCCAGCACTCTTCAACAGTAAAAGTAAAGAATTGAAAGACACGTGCTAAAATGCAAATGTCTAAACAATTTTTAACAATTACAACCAATTTTTACTGTTGAATTAATTAGCAGGTATATGGTGAAGAATACAAGATTTCAGGTATATCAGCAGCTGTATTTTGCAGAGAACAAAGCCCTGCAGAAAAATGATTAGTAGTGAACTCTCTGTGCCGCAATTCTGCGGCAAAAGCCAGGAATTGCGGCACTTTGGAGGGATCCTGGTCTCTGCTTTCGAGAGCAGAGCCCCAGGTCCACTT